>CAKAOH010021149.1:0-19808 GCA_916701665.1 Sebastiscus tertius | reverse complement strand
AAAAAAAAAAAAAAAAAAAAAAAAAAAAAAGTCCTCTTTTTTTCTACTCTACAAAATCTGTAGCTCTGTACTTTCTGCCTTTGCTCTTAAACTTATTTGGTTCACAGTTTTGTTTATTTTTTTCCCTCTCTTCCTCCTCCTCCTAGTTTTTTTGTTTGTTTTTGCGATTATGATTTCTTCAACTCATTATGGGTTTGCATGCCAAGTATTGCATGCGCTGCACCATAGAGGACTATCTATAAGCCATATGGAGAAAACCTAGACCTTTTTTCTTTTAGATGTTTACCTTCTTTTGGCAAGTACACCGTAGCGCTCAATCACCAGCCTGAAAACACTCTAATGCTCTTTTTGTCCTTTTTTCTTTTTTTTTTCTTTCTTTTTTTTCCTTTGTTGGTCATCATTTTTTCTACAGAAGCTCCGTCTGCTGACCGCTAGCTCTGCAAGCATCCAGTCCGCTCTGCTGAGAGAGCACAAGCTCCACGGCGCCCCCGGCAGGAGCCAAACGGGACCGATGTGCACGCCGGGAGAGGCTGGGGGTGTGGACGGCAGGAACGTGGCTGTAGGGAGCTCCGTCACCCAGACGTCGGGGAGGAGAGGGAGCCAGAGAGGCCCGAATAAGACCTCCCACTCCCCCGCTCACAGCAGCGACTCGGCCCACTCCCAGCACAACCACACTCACAGAGGGAGGAACTCTCGCCACCAGAGAAAGTAAGCACTAAAGGCCTGTTACCACCACAGGAACTTTCCCCCGGAACTAGGAACCTTTTGAAAAACTCATTACGTTTCGATTGCAGGGATCAGGGTCTAAATTAAGTTCCAGTGACATTCTACGGGCCGGTTTTACCCCCTAAAAAGGCCCTTCTTGGGGGGTTGTACTTTCTGAAATTACCGGAACTTCCAGAGTTGAGTTTGCAGGGATGACCGTTTCAGAATAGTAAAACACACAGTGCCGCTGCTTCCGCAGCTTCAACCCGTGTACCGCTTCATTCATAAATAAGGAAGTAGTCTGGTATCGATTTAGGACCACTTAAGGATGAGGGGAGAGCATTTGTCTTTGTTTGATAACATTAAAAGTAAAGTTAGGCTCTGCTGACGGCCTCTCGACTCATTTTAAAAAAGACAGTATAAGAGAGAGAGAACAGAAAAAGAGAGAGAGATCACGAGTAATAATAATAATATATATTCTTCCTCATTCTCTGCATGGGGGGGGCCTCCAAATCCGATTTTCGCCTGGGCACCAAAAGGGCTAGAGCCGGCCCTGCCTGCAGCCCTCGTCCCATGTCATGTTTCTTTTTCATACTTCAGCAGAATAATTTGCCTAATCTTCGCAGGTCTTTAGACCGCGGTAACAACACAGACAACAGTGGGCTGAAGGAACCTTTAAGTTCCTTGAAAAGTAGTTCCTGGGACTAAAATTCCCATTCCCAGTTTGGTGGAAACCCGGCTTCCATTTGTCTCTCACTGTAGGACTTCATGTAGATTACATCTCTTCATTTTTGCTTTGCCAGTGTGAGAGAATTCTCTGACATTTGCTGTATTATCCTGCCCATTACCCCAGGACAAAAGGTGGCCACTCTTCCAAGCGTCACCACCGCTCCAGTCGGGGTCAGGCACACCACCGGAGCCAGTCGGCATCCCCGGGACGCCACCCGCACACGTCAGGCAGGAAGAAAGAGGAGTCCCGGAACAAACCCAACCTCCGGCAGCGCAGCAGCTCCTGGAGCAGCGGGCGCTCGTCCTCGCGCTCCGCCTCCAGAGACCGAGGCCCCAGCAAGGCCAAGTCCCCGCACAACAGACAGAACAACTCCAGGTGAAAGCTCGCTCTCTTCTCTTTCAGCTCCCAACAGGCAGCAACAGCTGTCAGTGTGTCAGTGAGCTGACTTGACTATGACTTGCCCCAAACTGCATGTGATTATCATAAAGTGGGCATGTCTGTAAAGGGGAGACTCGTGGGTACCCATAGGACCCATTTTCATTCACATATCTTGAGGTCAGAGGTCAAGGGACCCCTTATTTAACCTCCTTCGTGACAAGCTAGTATGACAGGGTTGGTAGCAATGGATTCCTTAGGTTTTCAGCTCATAGTTAGACTGTGATCTCGTGTCCTGATGGTGTTCTGTGTGTCGTTCAGAGAGAGGGACAGCCCCAACCGCTCCGACACCGACAGCCGAGCTCGCCGCCGCTCACGCAGCTACTCGCCCATTCGCAAACGGAGAAGAGATTCCCCCAGCTTCATGGAGGCTCGCAGGATCACCAGGTAACACATCTGTCCAGCATCATCAGCCTCCTCCTGATTGTATTTAAAGATTTCTATCAGATCATACCTTTATTCACAGCTTATCTACAGTGTGAACACAGAGTAATACGACTCCAATGAGGTGGTTCGTTTGTGTGAAATTTAATTTTCAGACCTTTTTACGTCTGGAATTAACAGCACTTTAACATGACACACTTTTGCCGGAGGTAACACTCTGCAGTTAAAACACTTCCCATCATTGTACTGCACTACATTCATGTTGGGCCAAACCTCACTCTTTTACAGCTGAAATTACAACAATTACAAGCAAAAAGAAATAAAATGAGGGAGTTTCTTCCTGCTCGAACTCACAAGTGAACATTTTAAGAACCACATCCAGGTCCATTAAATCCTTTGTGTAGAGTAGAAATGCAAAACTGCAGGCCCAAGTGGATGAGGGTGTAGGTTTGGTTCCGTTTAGAGGTTCTCCAGCCAAACAGAAAATTGTATTTCCTGCTTTTCTACAGTCTAGTTAAAAAGTAATTATGATGAAATTGGTTATTGTGCTTTCCACAGTAATTATAACAAAACAAAATATTAGAAATGTTAATGTAAATGGCTGTATTGTTAATGCAATAATCCTATGATCATGTTTACTTTCCTCGAGAAAGGACTGTCCTTTACTGCCTCAACATTGGAGAATAATTACCAGGCTTGGGGAGTAACGGATTACATGAAACGATGTAGAAATGTGCATGGAGGTTCATTTAATTTAATCTATGTGGGTCCTGCTGCTGCAGCTGCTCCAAGTTAAAATCCAGTCACTAATGTGCCAATGATTCGAGTCCTTGGACGATGACAGCATTTTCACAGCTGGAAGGCAGAACTTGCACTCTACTGTGATGTTGTTCCTCTTTTCAGCTTTACAAACAAAATAATGGTGAGATTTCATCATTTTTCTTTTCTCTTGTTTTTGTTTGCATATTTGGTTTTGAGGTTATCCAAAAGTAATAGAAAGTAAATGTTTTAACAGGTAATAAGTAATTATATCAGATTTTTAAAGTAACCCTCCCAACCCTGATAATAACTCTACATAAATACAGATTAAATGATTTATTGTTAGGAAGAGGAACTACTTTTTCCAGCCCTGAATAGTGCCTGCAGTCTGCAGGATGTAGTTTGTAGTGCTGTTGAACTGTATTGTGTTTTACTGGCAGGTGTTTCTATCCATTTATATCAATGAAGGTAGGCTTAACAACAGAGCCATCTCTCTGTATAATGCAATACAATTTAACAGCAACGCAAACTATACCCTCCAAAATGACCGTAAAGTTGACTCAACACCTCTCTTAAATAATTTCAACATTAGAGCTGTCATGAAGGTGGGTATTCATTTAGGATTGTTGAAATAGACAGTGTTAGTTTTAGCCAGCTGTGCATAATAAACTGGTAACTGTGTGTACATAACAATAAGGGCATAACAATCAATACAGAAATGAAGTATGATTTTCTTATGTTTTCTAGTTTCATATGCGAGCATCTTCACTTCTGGCTTTAAAACTGAGCCCGCTACAACCTCCGAAAGATCGATTGCGTTAATGCATTAAAGAAATCAGTAGCGTTAAAACGAATTTGCGTTAACATGTTATTATCTTGTTAACTTTGACAGCCCTAATGATTACTACTCTGTATTGATTTATTGAGCTTGTTTGGTCTCTTTATTTATTGATGTTCTGATTTGTTTGTGTGGTATTTTTTTTATTGTTCCATTAAATATTAATCAATGAATTGCTTTTTAATCATATACAAGGCTCCTATACTGAGTGTATCTTGTATCCCCCTCTGCTCACGAAAATATGTTTGAATTAGAGTTAAATTATCTATAATCTCTTTTCTTTAAACTGTTTTGATAGCTTCTAATTTATCAGTTGATGATGTTTTCCTCTAGACACTCCGTTAGGCTTGTTACACTTGAAATGTAGTTGGTTATTAGAACATAAAGAGGAAACTCCCACATCTCTGTGAAAAGTGTTTCTGTGGTGTTATAAAGACTCTCATGTCACCTCTCTGCCCTCTCATACTAGTGTTAATAGACATGGGTGAAATGTGTGTACCTTGTCATCTTTCACTGCGGTCCTAAAGGTCCTGACGCCAAGACGACGGGATGCTGCCGAACTGAGCTGCCGCAGGCTAGTTACCCTGGTAACAGTTGCTGTGCAGCAGGACCCGACTAGTCTGACTCCCGAAGCTCGGCCGAACAGCAAACCATCAGAGCTCCCCTGAGTAAACCTGGCCTCCTCCTGTTCTTTTTTTCTGTCCTCTTTCTGCTCCCTCATCTCAGAAACTCACACCAACTCTAAAGCTGCACCCGTCTGCGGTTCTGCACTAATGTAACACACAGGGATGCGGAGATTAAAATGCTATCAAGGTTTATATAAGAGGATATCTCTCTGTTGGGTTTCCCTGGCAGATATAGAAGACAAAAGCTCAGGCTGAGTTATCTACATGCTGCTGAAATGACAAGGTGAAACACACCTTGTAGCAGCAGGGATACCTTGATAGCGTTTATCTCTCCCCGCACTGTTGACTGTTGATTTCTCCGGGTGTCGGCCTCCACTGAGAAGATGAGGTTCTTTTGGGAACTAACAGCTAATTACCTTACAGGAAGCACTTCCAGGGTGGCTATTAACAAGGCAATCTAAGCTTAAGCTTAAACTAACGACATGCATTTCTCTGCTGTGTGTGAGAGAGAGAGCGGCTGAACAGCTCAGACTTTTTTATTTCTTTTTTTAAAGCAGCAGTAGGCAGAATATTTTTGGCATCATTGAGCAAATATCCCATAATAACCTTTCAGCATATTGTAATTCAAGTGTTCTGATAGAAAACTAGAGAGAGTGTTCCTATTGGCTGTTCATTCAACGGAGGCAGCTGTCAATCACTCGCGTACTCTGATCAAACGGTCAAACTAGGCAGCGCTGATCAAATATGAATTAACATTCTGCTACTATAATGCTTATTTCTCGCATAAAACGTTTTCATAATCATCTTGTAGTGTACTGTTTAGCTGTAAAATGAGAAAATCTGCTCCAGGTGGTGGGCGGTGCTTGGTATTTCCTCAACTGATCTCAACATGGCTGCCGGGTCACAAACTTTCTCATTTTACAGCGAGTGATTGACAGCTGATCAGAGACGGCAAGGCACCAGATCAGCTCTGATTGGTGGTTTTCCTCCGGTCTTTGAAATCTTGCAGATGCCATTAGGAGCACCGGAGGACACAGAGGAACATAATTTTTTTCAGATTACCTGTCTCATACTGTCAGGATATAGTGACCATTTTATAAAACAACTTTTTTAATTTAATCATATTTGCTCCAACCTGCCTACTCCAGCTTTAACCCATATCGCTGCTCTCTTTCAGATCCTGTACTGATCTACCACTTCTGCAACCTAACCCTGATTTGTTCTCAACCAACTAAACCTTGTCTTGATACATCATGTCTTTTACATCCATCAGACAACAGCGTGTCCATGACACTAACTCGTCAAACTTGTCTGATGTAACCGTTAACACTCCACCCTTCTCCCCTCCCCCCAGCGCCAGGAAGCGGCCAATCCCGTACTACCGTCCCAGTCCTTCATCGTCCAGCTACGACAGCAGCCCTTCGCGGTCCAGCCGCAGCCGTAGCCGCAGCTACAGCAGCTACAGCCGCAGCCGAAGCCACAGTCGGAGCCACAACCGGAACCACAGCAGGAGCCGGAGCCGGAGCTGGAGCCGGAGCCGCAGCCAGAGCCGGAGCTGGAGCCGCAGCAAGAGTCGCTCCCGCAGCCACCACAGTTACTACAGCCGCAGCAGCTACGACAGCCCCGGCTTCTGAACGCACCACAGAAGGGAAATACAAAAACAGACAGAGGAGAAGTCCTGTTACATTTACTGTGCTTTGGTTCGACCATGATCTTCAACACAGTGCTGTACCGTCCAGGGCCCTCGACCATTATCCCACAGAGCCCGGATCAAAGAGGAGAAATGTATTTTGATATAGCACATTACTATGAAATTGGATGTTCATGTCTTCACGTACAGTAAACAAGGTATTAAAGGGTTACCACACGTCAAAAGTTAATTTTGGTAGAGCCCAAAGAACAAATCTCGCTGTATGTTAGCACTTTCTTTCTCTTCTTCCACAACGCAACCAAAAATGAAATCATTAAAAACTATATATACTATATAAATATATATATGTATCCTAACAATAGGAGCTGAGTAGAAGACAAAAAGAGGACACATCAACGGCTTACTGTTCAGAAAATTAGACTTTTTTTCTCCCTCTCGTCATGTGCTCATCTCCCCAAAGACTTCCATTTCATCGAAGCGCAGAGATCAACAGAAGTTAGAACAAGTCAGCGGATGAAATAGGGAGCGAAAAAAAAGATTTTTTTTAATGATAAAAATTGTATTGTATAGGTTTGTCTGTATAGATGTAAAGTCTCTTAAGTTCTGGCTTTGTAAACTATGCACTGTATATTCCATCTAGTTTGAGGAGGTTTGTTTAGCATGATGCATCAGGAGAGACTTGCTGCTGGAAGGAGAGTATACCTGGCCCGAATGAAAGGCGCCAGGGTGCATCTGTGCTCCCCACTGGCCTATACGGTATGTCAGCCACCTGCATACGGAGGTGAATGGGACTATTTATCATGTACTTTTACTCTTCCCTGTTTAAATTATGTTGATTCTGCTAATCCTTAGACTGTTGTCAGGCTATTAAATAGCTGTCATCATATAAGCCCCATAGATGTGGGTCAATAGGGGCCTACTACACCCACTTGTAGGTTTTATCATCTATTCACATGGTAGATCACCAAAAGAAGGTATAAAAAAAGGCGGAAGTCAGGCACTTTGGCAAAGACAGTGTGAAACTCCATCAGGGGTGGAGGTCGGTGATGATGGATGGGACAAAAAACACCCAGGAGACCGGAGTTTGCATCCCGTGTGAAACCAACAATGTGTAGTTGTTTGTGTTCGTAGTTATTTTAATCCAAAAAACATATTTTTTCCCTAAATGTAACTGTTTTTTTGTTGCCTAAACCTAAAGAAGTTTTAGTTTTGTTGACTAAACTTAAAGCCTTTTTGTTTGTATTTCAAATGTGACGTTTCATTCGGTTTTACAACGTTAGAACAAGTTGCTTTTAAGTTTCTCTTTCACTTTTACAGCGTAGTAGGTGTAGCAGGCCCCTACTGACCCACATCTACGGTGCTTATAGCGACCGATAACGCCTATTTAATGGCCTGATAACGAATCGGGTGCAGCGTGAGAGAGAGTGTGAGTGTGAGTGTGTGTACCTCCCCTGCAATGACCAGTGAGGTAATTATTTATGTGTACACCACTGTAGCCTGCACCTAAGGCTGCTGTATGGTACTGTACAGGAAAAACTGTCTGCAAAAAGTCTCCATGCACACATTTGTGTTTACCACAGCTATTTATGAATCTACTGTATTTATTTGTTTATTTATTGGGTTATTTATTATTTAATTTATTGAGCAATTTTTTTAGCTGTAAAGCAGTCGGATCATGCTTTGAAGACGAGATTGCTGCAAACGTATTCCCATTTGAAAATGTACTGTATATGTTCATGTTTTACACTGAATCGGTCTCTTATTGTGGCGAAGGTGAGAAGGGTGAAGATTCATAAAATGCGCTGATTGTAGCCAGTGGAACAGAGCCTTCGCCCACAGTCTACTCCCACGACCGCCATTATGGCACCCCCGGCCTATTGTAGTGGTTCATTTTAATGCGAGCGACTGTGGCTCTGCTCGTATCGAGGATCATCCTCAAACAGCTCCCTGTGCGGAAGGGGGGGTCCATTATTCTACTGTATGTCTCCAGCGACCACATATTCTAATCCCCTGTATAATGGGCCGCAACGTGTTTCTGTCAGAGGTCCCAGGCTCTGTAATGCCTCCTCTGTCTACAGCTTCAGTAGTACGGTAAACAAACTGGTGATACAATCAGGGATCATCACCCTAGAAGTCTTCCTTACCATTCGTCCGGCCTCTATGTCACCCAACTATGATACTCTGCAAACCTGTTAATTTATTCCAAGTATAGCATTGCCCCTTTGGTTCTACAAATCATTGTTTGTAGTGTACAAGTTATTATACCTGACAATAAACGGAAACAAATGGGGAAATAATTATACTCCAGTGTTGCTCTATTTTCTTTCTAACTTCAGGTGCAGTGATGTGATGTGATATGAGGTCATGCAGGCGTTGTTCGTGTATTTCCCTACAGATGGCGCTGATGAGAACCTTCCAGTACTTGCTACTCAACTCATGACTGACAACTTGAAAAGTCAAATGGCCTTGAATTTTCTCCAGCTCTGTCGAACTGACGGGAGGATGTGGTCTATTTTAGGGACTGCAGACAACACCATACACTTCTTCTGTGATTAACCACCCCATGAAGAAGAAGACAGATGCGTCACTTCCTTCCGCGGAAGTGAGAAGAATAATTTATTTTTCTGTCACAAAATTCATTAATTGAACTCCTTCTTGCTGACAATGAGAAGGTTAATGCGCCGTCACACAACATTTCACCATAACTTGTGTAAAAATGCATTGTAGTATTTCTTTCAAAGCTAATACTGTACGCTAAAGAAAGAATAACAATATGACAAACAACATTACACAACTACTACTACTACTAGTAGTAGTAGCCTACTTGAGCAGAGAAAAATGAGGGTTTTCAAATCTGGTAAAATGAAATTAAAAAAGAAAATGATAACGGAAGTGACACATCTCTCGTCTGGGGATCCTACTCATAGATATATATATACATATCTACATGTCCATGATCTTACTCTCTTCCCATTGGGTTGCAGACTCAGGGTCCCTGTATAGACGGGGTTCCCACAGAGTGCTTCAGGGTTGACGTATTTTTATAGGCCAACCAGGAAGTTAGCATTTTTGGTTTAAAGTTATTCTTCATTTGATGAATTCTTCTGAAAATGTACTTGATATTTTTCAGAGGTGGACTATTATACAGACTGTGGAAGACTGTGAACCCTCTGACTCACATCGTAGCTGGATCCTATAAGTGCAGGGTGACAGGGTGCAACGCAGCAGCCTTTGCCAAAAGCAGAACATCTCATCAGAGTGCCAGTAAGACGCTGGTAGGAAACACATCTGTGACATACAATAAGGCCACACAGTAGTAATAACAGGCTGTCAGCAGCTTTGAGAAACTACAGCTTATTAATTCCCCCCGTTTATGACATTAATAACACGAGGGGTTGCAGAAAATGTCACTGACACTGATCTGATAACAGCCAGTTGTGACGCTGAATGTTGTGGATTATGTGTAGATCAAATTGTTTGTCTCCTTAGTTCCTACACCACATCCTTCTTACTGTTATTATTTCAGTGAGCTGAGGATGGATCTGGACATTTGGTGAAGTAATATCACATCAAACTTGTTTGGCTTTTAAACCTCTTATGGTGTGTGTGTGTGTGTGTGTGTGTGTGTGTGTGTTTATGGGTGTGTGCAATGTTCTCTCACATCCATGTCTCAAATGGACATTACATTGTATATTTAATATGGGGCTGATAATAGCATGGTACTTTCTGTACTGTATATCATATCATGGCTGATGAAGAGCCATGTTAGAAATAGCATGTTAGTCTTATCCGAGTCTGGGTTTGTATGTGTTCAGCAGGAAGGGGGTTAGGGTTGGGTTGAGGGGGGATTACACAGGGCAGGTTCAACAGTGCACTTGGCAGCTGTTACAGGGGAGGGCCGCCCTGTTGGATTCCATTCCAGTGCAACGTCCGCCACAAATAGACAGTCTAGTGCTTTCCATAGACGAGTTGGGGGTGTGAGCTGGGGGGCTTGAATAGGAAGGGAGGGCTCTGTTGACAGGGGTGGCGTCAGGGTGTATAAAAGCTCTCAGCTGAGAGGCAGACAGCACGTTGGGAAAACACAGAGAGGCCTTCATCTGCAGCCAGCAGCTCTTCCTTACAGCAACACTCCTCCGCCGCCGAAACACAGCAGCCATGACAGAGAGACGTATCCCCTTCACCCTGCTCCGCACCCCAAGCTGGGACCCATTCCGTGACTGGCACCAGAGCCGCATCTTCGACCAGACCTTTGGCATGCCGGCCCTGCCCGAGGACTTCGCCACATTCCCCAGCACCCACTGGCCGGGATACATGCGTCCCTCCGTCATGACCCCGGACATGGCCACCATGGGCCAAATGGGCCAAATGGGCCAAATGAACCCCATGGGCGCCATGGTGCCCCACGCCCCCATGATGTACCCAACCCCCATGATGGCCCAGCAGGCTCGCGCCCTGTCCCGCCAGATGAGCAGCGGCATATCGGAGATCAAGCAGACCCAAGACAGCTGGAAGGTGTCGCTGGATGTCAACCACTTCTCACCTGAGGAGCTGGTGGTGAAGACCAAGGACGGCGTGGTGGAGATCACTGGTGAGCACTCATTTCTCCTTCACTGATCAACTGTGATGTTAGAATACAAATAGTTCCAATGTCATCTAAGAGTACAAATGATAGTAAACATTATGCTTAAATGGTGTTACGATTATGAGGGGGTCCTTGGAAAATTTTATCTCCTTTAACTGATCCCTGACCCCAAAAAGTTTGAAAACCTGGACCTAGTACATGCTGATTCCAGGTGCACAGTATTTTCATAACCTTATAGACTAAAAACCTGAGGTCATTTCCTGTCAGGGAAAGCCAGTCTTTAGTTGGACCCCTCAATCTAACAACAAAGTAATAACACCTAAAACTGTGCATATGTACAGGACATGCATAGATAACATAATGTCTCATTTAGATAAAAGATAAGACATGGTATAAAGACAGGACACCTTGTTGTTCAGTCAAGCACAAGGCGGATGCATTGCTGTAGAGTTGCATAATAAGTTGAGACAATATCCTGAGTTCCAGCACACTAGAGGGCGGGGGCTTTTGGCTGCACGCCTTCTAGATGCAAAACATCGCACAATTCAACATGTGGGAGTCGACTTTTCCAGCAGCTCACAGATGAACACAATGCAGAAACTGTTTTATTAAATAGCCGGTTTCACTTCTTTGCCGTGAAATGTTCTCATTGTCCGTCCATGCACGCGAAGGACCAAAGCTAAATGTGCAAACCTGAAGAAATGTGTGTGGAATGGATCATGTACTGTAATAGCTTTAGCTCTCTGAGGCCTTGAGCTCCCCTTTTCTCTGAGTCAGTCTCAGCCTCTCTGTCTGACATTTCACTAAGAATCACGCTCTTAGAGTAGGGGATTTAGCCGTGACTCACCCAGTGTGTCTGCTACTTTAAAAGGACTGCTGGATCTTGTCCAGGCCCATGGTCCAGGGCCGGACTATAGCCAATACCTCACTGCTGGTAGAATGGGCATAGTCCGGAACAGATAAACAAAAGCTTGGCGTCTAGTCCGAGTGGAATTTGCCACCTCATGTTTCTCCTGTCACCGGAGAACGAGGATAATGTGATTAAAGATGATCTCATCGGCTTTAGTGAAGAGTTTTGTGTACACACCAAAAGTGCAACCTCTTTAGTCCTTTTCATGTATACTCAGAACTAATGACCCTTCATTTAGCAGCTGAACAGGTTGTAGACTTGGCCCATCCACACTCACACTACAGTAGCAGTGTCGTCCTGTTGAAAAGGGGACAGCTCCCCGAGGACTGTAACCTTTATCAGCCTGTTGTCATAACAAACATAGTACTGTATTTAGAGCCAGAATGAAGGGGCAATGTTTCAACATCACAGCCAGGCATCATAGTGCAGAGAGACATGAGGATCTTCTATGGCTGGTATGGCTGTGGCTACATGGGGAAGATAAAAATAACCACCACAAAGCCTCCACAAATACAAAATAGCACTGCCATTGTGCTGTTTACATGTGTCATTAATACACATACAGTGTGCTACAGGAATGAGTCCTAAAACTTGGAAATGAGTTAGCATTTTAGCACTTTTCGGTTCCCTTGTCTGGAAGTCAATGGGTTTTTAGTTAGACGCCCGAAATAAGGTCTGTGGTTAACACAAGCTGAAGAAATGTTAATGTTTTGTTCTACGGCATAAGGTTCTACGGTTGCTAACAAGTGACCAAACGATACTACTAAACGTCATCACGTCGACACGTCCCCCTTTAGAGCCTCGTTGTGTATACTCGCGCTCATGCGACCGTGGTGTAGCTCGTTTATAGCCTAACGTTAGCTTTTTACTTCTGTCGATTGCTTTAAAAATCATAGAAGTGGTGTTTATTTGTTTAGATTATTTTACTGAACAAAACATTTTTTTGCCACAGAGCTTATTTTCTGCAATAATCCAAAACCCAATGGATAATTCCCATTGGCTTTTTGTCAAGGGAACCAGGGCGATGCTAACTTCCGGGTCGGCCTACAAAAATACGTCATCCCTGGAACACTCTATAGCACTAGATCAATAAACATGACCTGACCTTTTCAGAAATACGCTTATTCACTTTCTACGCGTGAGTTAGCTGAGAAGTTTGGTACCACTCTCATGCCTGTGCAGTAAATATGATGCTGACACCAGGAGACAAAGACTGGAAGGGCCTGCCACTTTGTGACTTCCTGTGAGGTTGCCTGTCTTTTCTTGTGCCAAGAAATTGTCCAGTGCATAACCTCCTACAGGCTACAGAATAAGAATTGATATGAAGCTCAGAGGTAGAGCCAGGAGCTGGTTTAGCTTAGCATAAAGACTGGAGACCGGGGAAAACTGCTAGCTTGGCTCTGTCCAAAGCTAACAAAATCTGCTTACCAGCAACTAGGACACAAACTAGGACTGGGAATGTTCACATTTACAACCGAGAAATTGTCTATTGTGCACACTGACTCAATATAGTCTAATGGCTTTTTGTGACATGCTTGAATTGAGCCATAATTAATGATATTAGTTACAACTATACTTTTACTGACAAGACAAGACGAAGCGAAAAAAAACGTGTTTAAGCAAGTTATAGCTAGTTATAATTCATTTGACAAAATACATACAAGATGTCTTCTTGTAGAATTAGTGCACCATAAAGCATTCTATTAATTCCAACTCCTTAAAGTTAATGTATCTTTTAGATTAGTGTCACATTTAGGGTAAAAGTATGTTGTCTGTGTCCTTAGGCAAGCACGAGGAGAGGAAGGACGAGCACGGTTTTGTCTCCAGAAGCTTCACCAGGAAATACACGTAAGTAGCTCGATGTTTTAGCGTTCATTATCACAGAATACGCTTTTAGACTAACATTTCACCCAAATTACTGTTGTTCTTGATCACTTTTTACACGTTGTGTAAATGAAAGGAAGCTACTGGCCGTGCAATACGTCAACAACTCACTTCAGAACTAACAGATTTCTTATTAAAGTGGGTTTGTTGTGGCTGTTTGTTGGTGGCTTTGCAGTGAATTTTCACGGAGGAAATGCATTTCTCAGGCTGGCTTCAGATTCCTGTGATTCTCTTATTGTGGTTTTGCTGCTGTGCGTCTCTTTAGGTTTGGTTTGGTCCAGCCATGAAGAGGGCTGGCTGCTGCTGATAGCTGAATTTCATGCTCTGAAAAGCAGCAGCAGCAGCCTCCACCTCCTAGTGTTCATCCCTCCTCTTGCTGAAGCTTTTAGCTTCATAGGGCTCTGCTGCCATCCAGGGGCCACAACACACACTTGAGACAAGACAAACTGAGCTGGTCTTGGATCTGATTTTACCCAAGGGTGACTCAGGGATTAATGTTTCAGTCGGCCTGTGTTTAATTAGTGGCAGTGGTGCTTCTTTCAAAACTGGAGCTCTTTGTAAATCTACTGGAGTGATTTCTTCGACTAATTGTGTTCCATTGCTCCCCTCCAGCCTCCCCTCCACAGCTAACGTAGAGAAGGTGGCTTCCTCCCTGTCTCCTGAGGGCTTTCTGACCGTGGAGGCTCCTTTGATCAGACCAGCCATCGAGACCTCAGAGACCACGATACCTGTCAACGTGGACAACAAAGGTGGTGTGGTGAAGAAGTAGGAAGAAACGCAGCGCGGCGTCTCCCACACACACACACACACACAAATACACTCTTCATGTCTGCTAACTGCTTCTAGAAAGGTGAAGAAGCAGCTTATCGCTCTCCCTAAAGCAGGCTTGTTCACACGCCAGAGAGAGCAAAGCAAGGGATTGCCCTTGCTCTCTTCTCTCCCCTCCGTCTCTGGTAATGAGCCAACCCCAGCTGAGCACTCTGTGTAAACACATCTGCAGCAGTGCCATATGCCTGCTCTTTCTGCCGTAATTACACTCTTCATCTGAATGTAGGAAATCTCAGCTTAGCCTCGCTCGCAGCTTTCTTTCTCTCTCTCTCTCTCTCTCACTTACACACACCTTCTTCATTTCTGTGGAGTAAACTCGCTTTATGCTGCCTCTACAGACACACGAAAGACAACAGTAAAGCGGACTGTAATAGCAGTGATCTTGTAAAGCGAAGAATAAAGGTCCCAGGAGAGCATGCACACCACCAGTCTGAGTGCAGAACAATGCCTGTTAGCGTACTGTACGTACTGTGGGTCTGAACTGGAAGTAGACTGGTTGTACCTGCAAAATATTCAGTCCTGCAAACACAGAATAAAGAACAAACAACATATTGAGTCTCTTCTTGTTTATTTGGTAATATGACATTAGAGGTTACGGCAGCTACTGTGAGCTTTGTGTGTTCTACGTCCATAAACAGGAAGATAATAGCTAAATGGAAATGCATAAAGGGATAGTTTGGGTGTTTTGAAGTGGAGTTGTATGAGGTGCTTATCCATAGTCAGTGTATTACTTACAGTAGATGACGGTCGGTGCGCCGCCAGCATCAAGAAACAGGATAGGAGCACCGGCTTAGGACGGGGACGGCAGAAAAACGTATTTTAGCCACCTAAAAGAGAGGCTCACCTAAAAAAATATATATATCCGTTTAAGTATACGCTGTATTTAGAATATTTTCCAACCACAAATTGAACTGTAAGTGAAACTATCTGTACTATCTTTGTCATCTGGGCCTGCTGGCTTTGAGGAGAGGATTGATAAGTTTCACTTTCAGTTCAGTTCCCGGTCGGAAAGGAGAAGCAAAGGGCTGTCTGACGGCAAGATAAAGCAGTGAAAATATTATAAATATAGCGTATATTTTTTTGGGGGGGTGGGCCTTTCTTTTAGGTGGCTAAAAAGTTTTTTCTGCGGTCCCTGTCTACAGCACTGTATCGCTTTGCTACGGTGTCGGTACTCCTGTCTTTTTCTCCAAGCTGGGGGCGTGCCGACAGTCATCTACTGTAGGTTATACACCTACTATGGATAAGTACCTCATACAACTCCACTTCAAAACACCCAAACTACCACTTTAAGCTTCTTAGTTGTGGTATCTTATGCTAAATTATGCATCTGACGGTCATCCATGCAAAAGAGAGCAAGTGAAACATGTCAGCCCCCATGAGTGATGCAGGCAGCCCATGACAAACAAGGTTCTGTTCACTGTTGTGTTGTAATTTCACATTTACTGTGAGAGTATAGCGCCCCCATCAGTCCATCTGATCTCTACACAGTGCCACAGGATTCATTAAAATTGTAACAATAATGTCTGGAACATTTATTTAACGCTGTGTTCTTTCATTTCAGCGCCCCGGCCAATCGGTGTGAAAGTAACACTCAAAAGGAGTAAATCTAATATTCATTATGTTCATACCATAATATATCAAAGTCAGCAGACAGGACTCATTCAGTGCAGAGGGGACGTACAGTAAGTTCATCCTGACACTGACGTGTCCCTGATCTGTGGTCTGTCCTTTATGAAGTGGAGAAAAATTGCGAAGGCAGTTGATATATGAGATGGGTGTCACATGTACAGAGATATAAGGCCATTGCTGCTCTTTGTCTGCACTGAAATGTGCCATAACGCCCAAAATTGCATAATTCCATCGTACAGAATGACTCTGATGAATTATTCATGCCCCATATAGATGCATAATTGATGGAGATTTGCTCTCTACTCTTGACTGGGCAAGGTCATTTAAAACAATTGCACCAGGCATGGATGCTAGAGGAGGAATGGGAATACTATAGAGTCTGGTGGAGCCACCCTAAATGTCTGTACAAAATGTCATCCAACAGTTGTTGAGATATTTAAGTCTGGGCCAAAGTTGTGGACCAACAGATTGACATATAATAGAGCCACGCCGAAAATATGGCTAAAAGTATCAATACATTAATCGCTAATACCATAATTAGTGGTTGTACTGTGTATTGGTGAGTGATTATGTTTATTTTTCTCAATTACTCTCAGGTAGATAGATAGATGGGCGTTGCAGTGGTGCAGTGGTATTTCCTCACAGCAATGGGGTCGCAGGTTCAGGGTCCTTCTGTGTGGAGTTTGCATGTTCTCCCCATGTTAGCATGGGTTTTCTCCGGGTTCTCCTTTCCTCCCACAGTCCAAAGACGTGCAGGCTAGGTTAATTGTTGTGAATGTGAGTATGAATGGTTGTCTGTCTCTATGTGTCAGCCCTGTGATAGTCTAGTGATATCTAAATAGAAAGATAGATACTTTATTAATTCCAGCAGGAAACTTTACTGTTACAGCAGCTTAGCACAAAAAAAGCCAATATATATGTAACAGCGAGCACAAAAAAAAACATGATTTATATGTTATACTACTACTATACTGGCTCTAGGAAAACAGTAAGTCTGGAACTGCTACTCTCTAGTTGACACTGAAGCATGGCTGACGCTCTCCAGGAACTCTGCTTTTTGTCACTGTCATGATGACTTAACAAGAGTTACATAACTCAAAAATGGTATAAAGGACGGATTCAGTTCTTATGTCCCCCTTTCATTAGATATTCATGTGATTTTATCAGACACTCCTCGAGAAACAGATTTGGATTTGTGTGCTAATCTGAACCATGGAAATCAATGCTAAAGCAATGGGCCCTAACATTGATATTTCACCAGAAAAACATGCCATAAGGTAAGTTATCAAACTCAAACACTCAAGACTGGGAAAGAAATGTGTCCTGTATGCTGGATTTTCATCACATCCAGCACATTTTCATATGGTTAGGATGTGTACTACACATATACTATGTAGGTAGAAACACAGACATAGTAAGTAGAGGAACTAGGCCAGGGGCAGCCACTAGAAACCACATCACCAAACCATATGAGCTGAGGGCTCTATGCAATCAATACGCTGTACAGCTGCACGTATGGAGCGATGCATTTTTGTTAATGCTGAGTTCCTTCATCATCAGTCAACGCAGGATGAAATGAAAGATGTAGCAGCACAGCGGGTGTTCTGATTGGGTGCTGGTTTTCATCACTTCTTTTTCTTCCTCCCTGTCAACCAGTCATTCGTGTTGCGTGCCAGCCCACTAATGCACATACTAACTCTACTCTTGACTCCAGAGCTGCAGGGGGAGATCTATTTATAGAGCGCTCTGCTATGCACTGAGCCTCCAGCATGTTGAATAGTTACACAGGCTAGATAGTGGACATTTTCCCCCTATGGCCCCAGACCTGCAGTGACTAATGGGCTGCTTGTTATCAGCTATCATTAACTTGATCTCAGACATTTCTGTTTCTGTTTGGCTGTGAGTACTGTATATGCAACGCTGTATGTATTCAACAGTAGTAGCTGCTGCACAGTGAGCTGAGTGGAAGCTCTGCCATTCATGGAAGCCACGCAGACGCTGCCTTAACAGGAGGCGGCACTCTGTAAACCACTTAGCATTTCAACTTTTCCTCTTCCATGAGTCACCATTTCCTTCCAGTTTAATGCAGGCCTAAATTATTCATGCCAATCCCCATCAATCCAGGAGCCGGCCAGTCTTTGAACCGGGGAAGTGCGTCGCGTGCTGCGCTGTTAGCTACCAGGCTGCTGATTGGACTCCTCTCAGATCTCTACATCCTCCCTGCACCCCCCTGACAGGCTGAACAAATGGGAAAATAAATGAATTCAGTTTAATATAGTGGACATTTTCTGCAGGCAACACATGTTATTATGGCAGCATAGGTATGTATTCACTACAGAAAAATATGGGCATCTAAAAGGATGCTTCTGTTTGTCTAAATCCAACCTTTATACAGTCACAACATAAATATTAGCCAGCTTTAATTTTGTACAGTCAATTCTTACCAGCCTACATAGTGTGCATTCTTTTTTTAATTATTATTATTATTAATAATTATTAATTATTGATGTGCATTACCAAGGCTTTTCATCAAATTGAATATATTACCCTTTCAATTTTACTATATCTGTAAAAGCATTTGATTACATATGTAAACAAAAGAGAGTGAACCTTCATATTAAACGCTAATCGTCCATTTAATGGCGTTCAATGTCCCAAATCTAATGACCATCTTTAAACGAAACTCTAATGGAGTGTCTAACTGGGAGACATGTCATTTTTTATCATAAAAGATTAATTCCATCCACAAAAGGTCTGCTATCTGCAGTGTGGACTGAGCAGAGCAGGTGGTGTGCTTTTTCTCCCTAGCAACAGCTCAGGATTGGCTGGTGACCACACCTTAGACAGAGGGGGTTGTCCAATCATATGTGAGAGCGTTGATTGCCTTTCAGCCAATTAGCTCTCATCACCAGCTGTTCAATAATTAGTTCTCCCTCAGTGATTGAAGATGTTCATTAGTCCAACTGTAGCTCTTGATTGACATCAATTTCCAGCTTTTCAGCACAGTTATTCCTGGTCTGATGAAATGTATTCATTGTGCTCAAAGACGGAGTTTGCTTTGTTATTTCAGTTGACTTACCTGCAAAATTTTCATATTTAATGTGAAAACGTGGCTGACAGTGTTAAGAACAGTATTCACCTGTTATTGATGGTAGTAAGGCTGTGCTTGTCTTGTCAGTGTTGTATGAATAATGCAAAAGTCTGATGGACTGAGTCATGAATCTCTTACATTGTTCTGATGATAGCCATTTGTTTCAGCTTGACATAACATTGACAATTCCATAGTAAGATAATGAGAACACTATACCATTAATTCCCACAGATGAACTGCATTTGGACTAAAACTGTCCATGTTGCATATTCCTTAATGGTGCCACAAGTAACTGAGCTCTCGTCTTTATCAGCCACGCTAGCAGCACGGCTCCAGGCTCAGCAGTCTCTTTGGTTCAGACTGAAATATCTATATAAATAAAATAAAATAAAATGACGATTTGATGGACTGACATTCAATTTTGTACAGACATACATGGTATTCTACTGACTTTGGCGATTCCCCTGAAATCTTGTTGATGTCTCATTGTGTTTTGAAGATACTGACCAATGAAATTTAAAAGGGCGTGGCTCAGCACATCTATGGAGCAAACTCCACAATTGTTGGGGGGGGGCAATTATCACGAAACTTATAGGATATGTCCACATAAGTACCTGAAACATAGCCTGAAAGTTTCATTAAAATCAAGCACTAAGGGGTGTTATAAATGCAAAACAAATTAAACAAATCAGATTATAAATCAAAAATTGTTTGCCTAATCATTACCAAACTCGCTGGATATGGTTTGATTTTGGC
>CAKAOH010021148.1:0-36351 GCA_916701665.1 Sebastiscus tertius | reverse complement strand
TTCTCTGGGAGTTCAGCACATGTCATGACATTACATATGAACAGACGACTGGGGAAAAACATTTGTCACACTTTTAGTTGTAGTTATGAGTATAGCCCAATTAGTTGTAGTTATGAGTATAGCCCAACTAATACTGGATATTTAAGGCCAATGTTGATATTTGAGAGTTAAATACTAGCAGCACATATATCATCAATCTTGTCATGGATCCCTTACATTATTTTTTTTTCTTTTAAAGAATTGTGACCAAGATAGATACTCAGCATGACATGTTGCAGTTGAATACTCATCCTGTCAGCGCTCTCTGGTGGACAAAATATTTAATGGAGACAGTTTCTAAACTACCTCGAACCTAGTTTGGCATTTCTGTACTGCAATTTCTTGTTACCTATCTCTATATCTACTGATGTATCGTCAGGGCAGATTTATCAGTGTACCTCTAATTATGAGTGGCAGATATCTGGAATTTCTGAGGGCTACAATATCTCCCGCTTGGGCAGAAAGAGCTTAGAAAGTGTTGAAAATGTGTGGCATTAAATGGCGCCTTGTAGATTATATTGTATATGAAGAGGAATTGTTCAGTTGGCCCAAATAGTTCTGAGGAGAGCTGCATTCATGTTGTTTTAGTTAATAAAACAGTGACATTAAAGTTGCATTTTAAGTATCACAGAAAACTGCATTTTATTGCAAACAAGAATTGGTGAAAATATGAATGATTCTCATTAGAAGAAATTAGAAAGTTATGAACGTAATCCATTAATTTTATATGATCTACTCATTCCATTAGGGAGGTTTTGATGTTTTAATGCAAATAACCAGATTTATGGTGAAATTGCTTCTAATTTCAGGACAGTGTGACCACTCTGTCTGCACACTGTCAGTAGAGGTCAAATTCCATAGTGATTAATATCTTTATCTAGTCCTCCATTGAGCTCCTTTCTCTCCATTCATCAAAACTTAAATTCTTCACTGAAAGATAATTAATGTCGTTGAAATGCTGTGATTACACAATATCAGGAACATGTTGACCCAGGACAAATTTAGCTCCAGTACATGTGTTTCTTTGGGACCGTGCAGCTGATAAATCATGTTATTTTTAGAATGGAATGTACACCAATGTGGACTTAATCGTATTTTACTACACATACCATCATAAAATGACAAGGCACATAAACTGTGTTGCCTCCCAATACTATCACACACAACACATGCAGAATATTTGTTATTAGGTCACCAAAAGTTCTTTTCATTGTTGCATTCATTCATTTATTTAAAAATCAAGGACGTTGCAGCCAGCTGAAAACTATTACAGTCCCTGCCACGTTCACCACAACAAGACCATAAATCATGTTACCTAATACCATGTCAAGTAATTTCAGCTGAATTATGAGCAAATTAAGATTTATTACATTCAAATAAAGAAGCAGATACATTTCAAAGCTAAGGCTTTTAAGACAAAACGTGTAGCATAACCACAATAAGTGCTTTGTTGAAGCTGCATTTGTTATATGTATCCTACTGTAAAGCTAGATGGCAGCACAACACTTTTATTAGCTCATCAGTCCTTCTACTTCAGGCTCTCCATCGCTCTCCAAGGCATCCAAAGTCCTGTAAAAAACTAGACGACTACTATGCAGTTGTTCTTAAGCTGCTATGTAAGACTTTCACCACCCAAAGAAATGTCCTTAAAACATCTCTAATATGATTAATTTTCAATAATGTATAATCATCACAATATTGTCACAAAATATAACGCATAACTCCGTGAAAAGATACTTAATTCACATGACGAATACAAGATAAGTATTTGCACAATTAAGTTACGTACTTCATTGAAGTTAAACATTCAAAAACAGACATGTTTAATATGCATTTTATAAAAATATAGTTGTATGTTTAAATATAAGGGAGCTTTATATGTCCTTATTATATACAAGCTGATAATTATATATTTTGAATATAGTAGTACATATTGTTTAAATTGCACTTCATAAGCAGTCCACCACATCCAGTTCACTTTTGAAAGGATCCTGCATGTGGCAGTTTGGGGTCCAGTAATGTCCGTTTCTTCAAGGAAACAAATCCTCCACCGTCACGGCCTCGGTTCCTCTTCGGTTCATGGGCGTTTCAGAGAAGATCTTCAGGAATTGTCTTCTGTCTCTGCTGCCAAGCTCACTTTGGAAGCTGAAGAAGAGACAGACATTCTTGTCAGGTTGCACAGGTCCGACTTGAATTCATCCATAAATCACATACTTGTTCAGACACACTGAAACCTGCACCTAAGCATGAATAAGCACAAAATCTATGATTGAAATCATCCAGAGTGAGCCGAGCAAATGTTCCTCTGTTATAGTAGCCGCTCTAATCTAGTTGTAAATCTGTGCTATAAAACCTCTAAGGGGACTTATCTTGATCTGTTGTGAGCAAATAACCCCAACGAGGATACTCCTTTGCCTTTCCATGTCTGTCTTTAGGCCACTGTGCGTGTGCTTTTGTGTCTGCGAACTCGCTGACCAGCTTCAGTGCTCCGTCTTTGTCTTCCTGTCTGGAGGGCGAGTTGAGCGACATCCAGGAGTGAGCGGCGGCGGCGTCCGTAGCCTTTTGAGCCAATCCTAATCATAGGGGCATTGAGCTGTTTTTCCTTGTTGGTCATCTGGTGCAGTTTGTGGAGCAGGTCGTGGTATGCACATGTGAATAGGGCGCAGCCGGATTTGGTTGATGACGACCTCCTGGGTCTGATATGTAGTCCAGAGCTGGAAGAGAAAAATCAATATTTATGCTCTATTTTCAGACTGCTTTCCAGGGTTGTTAAATCAGACTTGGCAACACACTTGACAGGGTTTGAACCCAAGTCATCAAGTTTTATCTAAATTCACATAAACTTATCAGTGCAATAGAGGATAAATCATCCACATTCTTCAGTTATCTTAAAAATATCTCTTTTCTCACATGGTGGACATTTAATTTTGAATTCATTTATATGGGTAATTCCTGTAATATCAGACTGCATCTGGGTCTCTCTAACTAGGGCTGTTGATAATTAACCGTTAACCGACATTAAGAATTTTGACCGATTAATGCTATCAGGTATACGGTTAAAAGAAATATTAAGAATTGAATAAAAACAAAACTTAGAGGAGCGGCTTGTCACTTAAAGGACAATATCTGCTCCACCTTAACAGCCCACCTTAAATAAGCCTGAGCCGTTGTTATTGCTAGCTTCGGGGCTAACCCCCTTCACTTTAATCAGCAGGTGGCTGGCAAGACACGGAGACTTGGCTTGGGTCTTGAGGAGTTGTATCATTTATTCACCGACAAATAAACTGTAAAACACACTGGACTGCTACGTTCACAACTATAACATTACTGCTAACTTCACTTTCATTGTCATCACACACACAGTCTGTTGGTAACTCGCTAACGTTACGCCGGGCTGACAGAGTACGCCAGGCAGACACACAGCTGACAACCTTGCAGCTAAACTAATTGATGCGGTGGCGACTTACTGAGAAAGTGGCTGCATGTGTCCTCGACAATGCACGCAGCATCCTGGCTGCTACAGTAACTCTCCCAGACGGGTGAACTGGGGACTCAGTTGTCCGTTTTGCTCATACACTGCAGCTGGCAATAAATTATGGATTTAACCTGTTTATGCATCGGCTTATCGTTGCAGCTGGGCGGCTTGTTAGGCACTCTAACCACAGCACCTCTGCATGCGAAGCACTAATCTTGTCAGTTAACAGTTAATGAATGGTTAAAGAGTGTCGGCTATCGGTCAGAAAAAAAAAAAAAAATTAGCATCCCTAACACTTTATAAATGCAGAGCTTCAGCTATCGAATGAGGGCAAAAATACCCTTAAAATTAATCTTTTGTTATCACCTTGATGGAGGTGAGACAAGTGTCGCATTCTCGTCCTGCTGAGGTCCAACATGGAGTTCAGAGTGCTGCTCATCAGCTGTCACCAAGCTGTTGCACAGGTCTCTCTTCATGCGGCTCTGCAGCCTAAACCTGCCACAAAGAATGAAATAGGTTGTGAAAACAGAAACTGATACTAATTCACACAAATTGAAGGGTACTAACATCAAGTGATAATATCATTACTACACAGTATCACACAAAAATAGAATTTTAACAAAAATGTATTAATTTGATGCCAATGTAGCTCAAGACATTAAGCATTATCATCTCGGAAAATATCATTTGGTGCGAGCACGAGAAAATTGCCCGACCGACAAATCTGCCAGGGTGACATGTCGACCGATTTTATCTTATCACAGATTAGGGCTGTCGGTTGATTAAAGTGTTTAATTGTGATTAATTGCATGATTGTCCTTAGTTAATCACGATTAATTGCAAATTAATCATACTTTTTTTTCTGTTCAAAATGTACCTGTAAAGGGAGATCAACATGGCAGTGGGCAAATATGCTGCTTTATGCAAATGTATGTATATATTTATTATTGGAAATCAATCAACATCACAAAACAATGACAAATATTGTCTAGAAACCCTCTCAGGTACTGCATTTAGCATAAAAAAATATGCTTGAATCATAACATGGCAAACTCAAGTCCAACAACAGCCAGTGTGCTGACTTGACTTGCTCCAAACTGCATGTGATTATCATAAAGTGGGCATGTCTGTAAAGGGGAGACTCGTGGGTACCCATACAACCCATTTCCATTCACATATCTTGAGGTGAGAAGTCAGGGACCCCTTTGAAAATAACTGTCAGTTTTTCCTCGCCAAAATTTAACTTTGGAGCGTTATTTAACCTCCTTTGTAACATGGTTGGTACCAATGGATTCCTTGGGTTTTCTAGTTTCATATGATGCCAGTATCTTTACGTTGACAGCCCTATCACAGATATATCGGTATCAGCATACATTGCTAATGAGTAACAAGTAATTGCAGTACAGAAAGGCCAAATTATGTTTGAGGTAGTTTATAGACAATGTCTCTATTACATAGTTTGTCCACTGGAGAACAGTTTTATCTAGATTGTAAATCACCTTTCGCAACATATCTTGATCACTATTCTGTAGCAACCAATTTAGGGATCCTTATCAAACATGGTTTCTATGTGTTCTGTCTGGTATGGTTCAAAGATCGATCAGTATCGGCCTCAAAAATCCAGTATCTGTCAAGCTATAGCAAAACAGAAATTTATTGACTTTTACAGGGATATTTTTCTTCATTTACTAACAAACATAACTTGATATGAATATCTATTGTGTTAATAAGGGCGATCACCTAATTTGAATGTTAAAGGACAACATGATGATGCTTTTTTTGGCAAATGAACACAATGTTCTCTCAGCTCACCTTTTTTTCAGGCTGTCGTTGAGCTCTCCTGTGGCACCTTTCACCAGTGGCAGGACAGTGGTGAAAACGCAGCAGCAGATGACCGTGTGCAGAGCTAATCTCATCTTGGCTGGGGGCTGTCAGTGATAAAGATAAAGAAATTATGATAGGAGTTTCAACTCTGGACTGCTGCCACAACTGGTGATTGATTAAGATTAAGACAGCATTGAATAGGCTTTGTAGCTGCACAACAAGGTGGTTAAGAATCACAGTCTGTTGGTTTGTCAATTACAAATCATTATTATTGGAGAAACATCTGTTCATCAGTACACCCAAAACCACTAGATAAAAAGTCTTAACTCAACTCCTAGTCCTTTAACCTAATATCCGAAATTTCAATTTCAAAATTTTTAATTCAGTCAATTTACATTATTAAATACCTGAAGAATTATTGGGCAATCTTTTAAAAATAATCTTAAACTTCAATTAAAATTATGGAAAAAGTCACTTACCTCAGGCTTGAGCTTGTAACTTAATGTAGAGAATTTATGATGCACATCCAAGTGTGTTATGTTCTGTTTAGCAGTTGGATTTTTTTCCAAGGTTGTAAAGAATTTACCATGAGTTGTAGTCTGAAGTTTACACTGCTAACATGAGAGGCTTTATAGAAGGAGGGAGGGAGCTGTACCTGAATGCCAGAGCCAGTGGGAGGGACTGTGGGACAGTTCATGTCAACCCCGTCCACCCCACATGTAGAAAGTCAAACCAAAAGCATGCAGAGATTATAATCGAGTCAGCAATCCTTAGAACGACGTGACTAATGCTCATGAGTTTGTGTGGATCTTAATGCTGATTTAATACACCTCTGTTCTTTGAGAAACAGTTGAAAGAATTGGTTTTGTGCATTTCAGGGTTTTGTAAACTGACTCAAAATAAATGTTTTCCTCTCTCAAAGGTTTATTTTTGGCTGTGCAAATGGGACACTTATGTGCACTCACGCCATTTACATATTTCTTTTGTCTTTTCTTTTAATATTTGTCTCGAAACTGGCCGTTTTGGGAGTCGTAATGGTGCATTCAAGGGCCTTGCGTGCTTTTAGGCAGTTAAGTTGGGTGTAACTGTTGTTAATGGCTGCATTAATTCTAAAGGAGATGTGTTTTTGGATGACTCTGGTTCAGTCTGAGTCAGCCATCTGTGATTGTAAATGGCTACAAAAGGTTAAGTATATTTAAATTAACACTGTGTTGTTGTGGCAACTGCATGAACTGAAAATTTAAGAAAGCAACATGTGCTTTTTACTGAACTTGTGCGCCGCCAGATGACCAGTTCAATCATTCTGAGTGCTACTTACAGCCACCGGTAGTTACTTCCAAGCATTAGAAATAACGACAGTGTGTTCTGCATGTGTAAAGATTAACATGCGTTAATTAAGGTCTTCGTCGCTGGCTACAGAGATATGGGAGACATCAAAAGTGCGAAAGACGCCATATTTTAGATATGTATTGAAAATTAATATTAAATTCCATGTAAAGTTTGAGTATTACCCTGAAAAACTGCAAATTGTGTCCAACGTACCCCCACAACGTTTAATGATTTTAAAAATACATACATTTTTTTATGCGTTTTCAATGCATTAGTTTGCCTCACAGTTAATCTTAAAAGTCAAAGTTCACCTTGACTCCTGCCACATTAAGAAGCCACAGCATCTCAGCTCTGCTACAGGTCTAATAGAGGCCACGTTTAACAACAGCAAAAATATATCAAAACATCTGTTTACAAACTCTCATGCAGTATAATCACAGTCTCATTTACTGTATCCACTTGTATGCTCAGTACTTTCCAAACACATGCATTTTCGACAAAACTATTAGTATAACTAGTACTATTTAAAACACTTCCTCAACTACCGTCTCGTGCACGGACTTGCAGTGTGCATGTTTTCAGATGATGTACACCACCTCTATGTGGCATATACTGTTGACCTTTTATCTACCCCTGAACGTCCCCTGTCCCCCGCCCTTACTTCTCTAAAAAAAGAGGGAGAATGGTAAAAGCCGTTTCACACCAAGCACGAATTTTCGTCTGAAAAATTAGCATTTAAATTTATAAAAACTGATTTTATGAGTTGTTATGAAACAACCTCACCTCATTAGTTCGTAATGTTAGCCTGACAAGTTCCATATACAATTGTCCCGCTCACAAAAACATTGATAGTGAATATTTTAAGGGCATGGTGGACCATTTAAAACGTGTCCAGTTTCTACCTGTTTGTCATTATTTATAACATGCGGTGGATTTGCAGTCTAATAAAACTAATGATGCTCATAATCACTCATTTTTTTGTGAGACACAGAACATAAATATACACGAGAAGCATTAAAATGCTGCATTACCTGCTGTCTGTCACTGCTGGGGGTCCATGTAACACTGATGATACAAGATCAATGAGTTACCTGTCAGTCTGTATGACTTGATTTAAACAGCTCTTGGTTAATTTGTTTAAAAATAAAAAAGACAATAATATATTATATTCCCCCTTGGTACCGGAGCAGATTAATTGAACTACAGGCGTGACAGCAGCCTAGGAAATCGTTTTAACGTTGCGCAATTAAAGTCCCGGTCTTTTGACAGTTGACAGATTAAAAGTACTGGTAGTTCTTCCCAGCTTCTTTCTAAATCTTTTGTCTCCAACTTGTGTTGACCTGCCTACAGCTGATGCAATCCCAACCCACGTTACATCCACTACCAACCCCCACAATCATCATTCACACCATGTCCGTAGGCTGCATTTCTATTAACAGTTGTGCCAATGTCAGGTCTGTTTTGATATGATTTTACGAAACACAGTGGCACCAAAAGGTTTTGACGGGTCTATAGAAGCACATGAGTAATACATTTGGATGTCTTGAATAGATAAACACAGTGCCGTCATGGCAACAACACGCTTCATGGGCCAAAAAGATGATTCAGTGGTCTGTGTTTTAACACGATCCTTTCCCGTTCTTAAATTAGATGCCTCGTACTGCAGAATTTCATCATTCCAAAACAAGAGTGTACTCATGATCAACATCTATCTAGCCATAGGTGGCTTTGATAAATGTTTTGTTGTGTCCATATCAGTAAGCCAAGATCTTTTTTTCCTCTTGACTTGTTGCTGCAAGAATAGCTTTTGCATTACAAATACAAGAAATGAAGACAATATGGTGTTTGGTTAGGGGAAGGATAAAGCTGCGATTGATTTCCACAGTCAGGGGTCAGTAGAGCATGATGTGAGCTCAACATTGGCAAGCACCTATTATATGATATTATTAGATATTCAGTGTCTATTTATAGTTTTATATTTCATGCTGTGTTTTTATTACTATTAAGATAGAAACGCAGGGATTATAGGGGTTTTATGAACTCTGTTCTTCATGGGTCTGAAAGAGAACACTCCCTGGAAATGCAGTGAAGTGATATGCACTTGTGTCTAAATGTGAGGTCTGCTTACCTCCTTTGCAAACAACGGAAAATCACAGTATGTGTTGTTTTGTATGGAAAAATACAGGATCAGATATTTAGCAATTACAGGTGGAAAATTTCAATTTGCCCAAGGGGAAGACAATGTTCCACGTATTCGTTACCGATATGTTCGGAAAGAAATAACAGAACGATCTGAACTGTTGCTCTTTATCTGGCACAATGTGATGTAAACAAGCACTTTGATGACGTATGTATGTACAGTATGTATGAAGACATACAGACAAGACAAGCCTGCAGATGACAGTGCAGTGTCAGTTGGATTAAAATTCTCCAATTTCTTAAAAGAAAAATTGAACATCAACTTCAAAAAGGGTGAGGAAGAGGAGGTGTAACAAGCATACATGGCAACTCTGAAAAGCTCAGTTTGAAGATCACATAATCAACATAATTAACAGCTCTGGATTTGTTTATCTACTGCAGTGTTTCCCAAGGTTTTTCTGGGGGACCTACTTTTTAAAAATAACCATTGTGACCCAATTCACAATAGGCCTTATCTATACATCGTGAGAAGAGCAAATTTGTGCATAAATGAACATTCCTGACCATTTTTACTGCCATTTCCACATCACATTATATTATCTTGAATAAGTAAACAAGCCACGCTGAAGAGAAACATTTGATAAATCAAATAAATGCATTTACTAGCAGATATTTGTTTTTTTCTTCTCATTAGTAAAACAAACAATGTACGCTAGCCTTTCATATTAGATTCATTTTTATAAGTAAGCTACAGCTATCAGAACAATACAAACATTCAGGCTCCCTCGTGTGGCTCAGAGGTGTACTGCAGATATACATCTTAAATAAAAGAAGAAATTTTACAAATTTATTTGGCAAACCTAATAAAATCTCCTGCGACCAACCTCTGGCTTTGGGAATGACTGATCTCCAGTGCATCTTCAATATTTTACAATCTCAGAACCCATCAGCTATCGGTCCAATCACTTCCAATACCAAAAATTCTGTCCCATTGCCTACAGATTCTGCATTCATATGCAGATATCTGTTTATGGAGATATTTTCTAGCCAGACAGCTGGTTCTGGAGGATGTTCAAAAGTAAAATATTTTGGAAGTTACCAGTAGATTACCACAACAACTGCAATTCATAAACATTTTGTCCCATCGTCCAATAAATAAATAATCTAAAAATCTGCACCGGCATCAGTGAGGACAAGAGGTGTTATAAAATATCTAAAACTTTGTGTATCACGATATTCTGTTTTATGATACCGTATCGATTCTCAAAAACACTTTAATTAATAGTTTACATGCAAGGATTAATTACTTAATTTAATTTGCAAAGATATGCGCTGTCTCGATTGAATCGTAACCCCTGTATCATGATACGTATCGTATCGCCAGATTCCTGCCAATATGCAGATGACTGTCCGTTTAATCATTGATAGTCAATATGGTCGTCAATCGGCATAAAATCATTAGTATCAGTTTGGTTTGTCCTCTCTCAAACACCAAGTTTAGAAAATTCTGAGGATGTAAAGTTTTCCGTCTGATGCACAAGGAAAAATCTCTTTTGTACCAAAATTAGTAAAGTGCACTGGATTAAGAGCCAAAATATAGTGCCCCATTTTCTTCTTATCGAATCAAGGATAGTTTTGTATCGAGATTGATTCTGAAGTAAATCGTGACACCAAGAATCAGAATTGAATCGTGAGATTGCCAAAAAGATTCCCACCCCTAACCGTTAATCCTCACGTTTTCTCAAGATCTCATCTAAATATTGCTTTTCCTGCCCAGTGAGAGCCCGGCTTATGACTTTGAGTTTCAGATTTACACCATGTGGGACCTGAGAGCCCTGAGAAGTTTGCCATGGGAATTCCAGCACATAAACTCAGAATGCCATGTCTCAGCTGCCCTGAGAGACCAGTCCATCAGAGCCGGATGAGGCAGGGCAGAACCTTCTGTCAGAATACAAACTAAATCTTGCGTCAAGTGATGGATGTGTGGAGAGTCCAGTTTTCTCTTCCAGTATTGTTGTGACTGAGTTCAGAGAAAGATTTGACTTTGGCACAGAGATCAAGGTCTTGATCATTCCATCCATTGACCCCGCAGGACATGTTTGTTTTTTGTAATGTGGCGGATGACTGGAAACACCCACATTTTCTTGTGTTCATTTTATTACTCAATAACTCAAGCGTCACTTACTGGCTTCATCTATAGTTAGAGATGGATTTGAGGCTTTTTGAAACTTCCCAAAAGTGAAGGAGTTTGAGTATTTTGGGAGGCTGTTCTTGATTGCTTGATATTGACAGGGGGCTTTGTGGTGTCACCGGCGATAAGGGCATTGTATCCGACTGATGGTGACTCTCTTGATTTGTCAGGCTATCTACAGGCCATCCACACAAAACACAAAATGACGGACTATCTTTTGGAAGATTTGTGTTCATCCTTCCAAGTCAGAGACTTAGAGCAGATTAAATGCTCCTTGGCATATAGATTCTCCAATGTTTCAACACCTTACTGAGACACTTAAAGGTTGGTTTTCCCTGTAACTTATCATCCATCTATATGTTTGAACCCTCCGGTTATGGTCATGAGTCTCGTGTAATGACCAAAAAAGCGACCAAAATGAGTTTTCCTCGCAGGTTGTCCGAAAGGTTGAGGAGCATCTTGAAGGAATAAAACTGCTGCTCAGATGTGTTTCAGGTACCTGATCAGAATGCCAGCTAGATGTGGAGTTGTTGGTAAATCCATGAGACATTGGAGATATTTCATATCTCACCTGGTCTGGAAAAGCGTTCACCCAGGAGTAGCTGAAATAAAAATGTGACGGTTTGAAAGGGGTCGCTCGTAGTGATGAACCTACAGAGAATTATCACCCAAATCTGCAGCTCCCCTCTTATAAGGTTTACGGCGCTTTATTGAAAGTTTCTGCTCACTGTTTAGCTGTCTGACCATCAACTTTACTGTTTTGGTTCACTCTCACTGCTCTCATAGCGTCGTTTTTTGGGCCACATAAGGCAGCGGAAAATCTCTAAATATCTAAGTATTGCATTGGAAAGGTTTGATAAAAATGGCAAAATTTGATCTAACTCCTTCAACTGCGCAAAAAAGTTGATGTTGGTTTTGCCTTTGTCGATGCGATTAATGGGTTATAGAAATGCCTTTGCCGAATACATTCTGACATAGTGAACATTTAACTCACATGACTGATCAGCTGTTTTTGCTGTTGACAGATCCTCGGATATTCTCATAACGTGTGTCTTCGTCTCCGGATAGTATTAAACATGGCCAATACTAGCTGACATGAAAGAACTATTTAAACTTGCCCAATTGATACAAATTCCTGAAGACCTCGTTCCATTATTCTATCGTAGATGGGTTGGATGGCCAGTTCGCAACCTCTTCTTCTTCTTCTACTTTGTTTACTTGTGGATTACAGCCATGCGTAGCCTATAGCGCCAGATTCTGACCAAACTGTGCTATAGCCGAGTTTATTCGCTCCAAATCAGTTGATGGAACGCGCCTAATTAGCATTTCTTTTTTTGCGCCATTCCAAAAAGGTTTGTTTAAAAGTTGATTGACAATTGAATGGAAACACGGCTACTAATAACTGAAATGTCACACAGCTCATTGCATTTTTTTCTTGAATGTAGTGCTGTTTTTGGTCTGAATTCCCAGTAGTACATACCCTCATGGCTAGATGGTCTTCGTGACTTTTGACAAACCGTCAGTTTCATGAGAGTAATTACTGAATCTGATTTGTTTTTTCACTGTACTACTCTAAATTTACTCTAGATTTTTATCGAAATATAAATCTGTCTTATCATCCTCCATCAAAAACTGAGTTGTGGTAGAGATGAGTGTCCAGATGCCAAACTTAGGGCTTAGTCGACTAACACTCTCATCTGTAAAACTGAGTTTCTTCACAGTGAATCACACAAAAGCACCACTTTAAATCTTGTGTTTACCAGAGATATGCTCATAAGTTTCTTGGAAATAAGTCATTCAGCATGAAAAAGCATAAGAATTGACTTATCAACTAAAGAAATCTTGGTCGACTAAGACCAAAACGACCGATTAGATTAATCGACAAAGAGGGGGCAGTCAGAGGTTTTGGCAGTCAGTTCTCACAGCCTCTCATCGGAGGATCTCCACAAGATGACATGCTATGTGCAACATTTTGATGCTGCGTGAGAGCTGACAATGTTGAATTTTTGAACATTAAGATCATTCAAGGCTAGAATGATTTGTTAGTAGCTCCATCGTAGCACGGTTTCCATTATTAGGCAGTTCAAAATGAGAGTAGCGTGTCAGAATATTTGTGGGTGCGGGGGCGACATTTTGTTCCAATACAAACCAGATAGTAACTTTTGTAGGCCAGAAATGTCAACACATTGTTAAGCCACAGATGTTAGTTAATCTGATTTTCTGACCATTTTGTAATCGGCTATAACATATCCCACTTAAAAGCAGTCAATATTTCCCAAAAGAGTGGCGTCTGTAAGTTCCAATGGTGCTGCTCCTCCGTGTTTCACGAATTACACAGATATCAACACAGATGACAAATGGTTAAGATTTCAGTGGTTTATACTCTACCCGCAGTTTCATACCTTTTGACTTAGTCATACACCAGATGTTCAGAAATTTGTAAAATATCTCATCTTAAAAAGTCAGAAGAGTTTTACTATTACTATTGCTTTTTAACCAGTCTCTGTATCAAATTATTGGCAATGAATGCATCCAATATTTGTTTGAGATATTTGCTAAAAGCCAAAAATCTAAACCTTGTGGTGGCACCAGAGTAAAGCTCAGAATCACCAAAGACAGTGTGATTCATCCTCTGGAGACCATTGATGTTTGTGCAAAAGTTCAAAGCAATCCATACAAAAGTTGTTGAGATATTTCAGTCCGGACCAAAGTGGTAGACCAACCGACAGATATTGCCATTTATTGAGCTATGAAGTTAGTATAGCTAAAAAAATCATTTCCATTTCGTCCGTGTTCTCAGCTCCATCTACCTACCCATCACAATTTTCCAGAGCCCAATTTGACTTATTTAGAGCTGCAAAGATGAATCACTTAGTTGTCAACTATTAAAATAATAACCAACTATTTTGATAATCGATTAATCAGAATTGAATATTTTTTTAAGAAAAACAAAGTCAAAATTCGCTGATTCCAGCTTGTTGAATGTGAATATTTTGTGGTTTCTTTACTCCTCTATGACAGTAAACTGAATGTCTTTGAGTTGTGGACAAAACAAGACATTTGAGGACGTCATCTTGGGCTTCGGGAAACACCGATCGACAATTTTCACCATTTTCTGACATTTTATAGGTATAACAATTAATCGATTAATCAAGAAAATAATTGATAGACTAATCGACAATGAAAATAATCGCAGTTCTAGACTTATTGATATTGCTTGTTTTGTTCGATCAATACTTCAAAACCCAAATATATTGAGTTTACCATCATGGACGATGAAGAAAGATTTGGAAAATTAATAAATATTCTCATTTGAGAAGCTGGATTTAGTGAATTTTTTGCTTAAAACCTATGACTTAAATGATTTGGACTTAGAAAATTGGTTAGGTTCATTTTTAGTTGATTAATTAACAAATTGCTATTGTTAGGCTGCATCTATTTTTTTTGATCAATTGCAAACAAAGATTGTGTGGTTTTTGCTCATGTAGTCGGTGTTATGTTTCCATCTATGTTAGAGAAGTGTACGAGAGTATTAAAAAGTCATTAGACACAGCTTTCACAACCCAATGACATGTACACGTCGCATTTTCATAATGGAGAGAAGTTACCTTGCCAATTGCTTCAACAAAACAGGAGACATATTTACATTTTATAGCTGTCGTGTCTGGTGATACTGATTTCTCACTTGTCTTTCATTGTTGCGTTGAAAGTTCAAATACGTCAGGGATCATTTTGGAGAGTCCTGAAATTCCAGTGGGTGAGGTGCGGGATGGAAAATTAATTTGAAAAGCCAAAAAATCTCAGCACCTGGCAGGGACGTCATCGATATTGATCAACAACACTGTCAACCCCCAACAGATATATAGTTCATTTTGTACTGTTGGCCAATAAATATCTTAGTTCTTACTCCTTTTAAATATTTATAGAAATCTCTGCTTCAATCTGTTCTCAGTATGGGTGTAGTGCTTTTACTCTTTTCCAAAACACCTCTGTGTAAGTCACGCTAACAAATAATGACATGCAAAAGATGCTTACGTAACAAATTGGCTTTAAAACCCTAATATCTTGAAGATTCATCTGAAATGTGCATCTAAAAGCAATAAATTCCTTGTTCTTCGCCAATAAAACCCAAGCTGCATTCACAGACGTACACAGTATAACCCGCGAGGATATATTGGGCGCTGGCTTCAATTGTTTCTCCTTTTTATTTTTGTACTAAGGCAACAAGCAGAGCAAATGTAGATCACATTTTCAAGATGTTTTGGGGCTTTATTCCACATTGTCTTCTCCAATTCCAGCAGATGGATGTCCCTCAAGTGGCCCATAAACGTGTTTCGAAAATAGCATGTTTACTGTAGTTATCCCCGTGAAGTTAACAGTGTAATTGCAAGTGATGTTTCCTGCTCCATCACATTCTGCTGCCATGAGTCATCTGTTGTCACGGAGGCATCGCACGCTGAACTCGCTGCAGTCCTCGCCCAATGCTGCGTTGATAGTGGATCAAAAAACTAATCTGGCGAACATCGCTGCCCATCACTCACCCCTGGTCTTCCCGCTGAGTGATTCAGACCCTTTGAAATGTGACTCTGGCACTCTTGTGAGCTAAATTATTGTGTAACACTTCATTAGAATTGGGGAGTTTATCTCCACCTTTTTTGGAGCCAAAGGATTACTGTCACATTGTCCTCATTAGGACTCTGAGGTTTAAGGCATGTTTCATCACTTTCAAATTAAGGGGGGATGGAGTGAGTAACTTCAGGAATTTATTTACTTTTTTTCTTTTTTTTTTTTTTTTTTATAGACAATGCTCTTTCAAATGGTTGTTGTAGAGGTTCTGAGGGTTTGTTGAGCCCTTTTTAGACATGGAAAACGTGACTGCTGGCTTCATCTGTGTGTTAAAGTGACGGCTTTTTGTCACTCAGACATGTTTGTCAATTATGTAAATGTTTGTCACGGCTTTAAGCAGACATGACAGGACATATGCAGAAAGAGCCTCAGTGTTTCTATGATATTTCTCAACTGGTGGATGAGATGGAGCGCTGTTGGTGACTTAAAATGTTATGATATGAATGAATGGATTTTAAAACTTATTTTTACCATTGATGGCTTAGGGGCCGTACAAATGCCGTGATTTTTATGCCCTAAAATCCATTGTGTTGCGACACAAAATCGTTCCCTAGCGTCTATTTCTCAGGGCGCGACGGCAGCGCCACAAGATGAAAATAATTGGAATTCTGCATTGCGCACCGCATGTCACGTAACTGAGGAACAACCAATCACAGCCGGCAGATATCTTTTCTTTCTTCCGTAAATATCAGTCTACAGTAAACATATGGTGGAGAAATTAATCATTTTAGTGCAGGGCTACCCAGAGCCTTATGATTTGTCCCATGGACTATTTTGCTGGCTTCACCCTTTCTAGCCAAGGACGTCACAACATCCGGTTGGTCGGTGAGCCAAATTGACACAGAGAAATCGAGCAGTAAAGCTACTGTGAGGGATTTACGGTACTGGAAATCCATTTATCTTTGTTTTGACTTTGTTCAGTTTAGTCAGTGAAGCTTACTGCGAAATTACCGCCGCCCAAGACGATTGTCATTGGTTTAATGAATTACAAACCAGTCAGAACATTTTTTCCCCTACACCAGAATGATAACGGGTGCAGCCAGACACTAAAGAAAGGTCTGGTTATGCGAGACCAAGTTCTACCAAAAGTCCAAAACTCCAAAATATTCAATCTACAAAAATATACAACCAAGAAAAGCAGCCAATCCTCACATTGGTGTACTTTGAGCTATCGTCTTTTTTCTTTGCATTTTTGCTTGAAAAATGAAAAACAATTAATTGTTTATCAAAACAGTTGCAGATTAGTTTTCGTGGTTGATACATGATTTGTGTTTTTGGTAAATACATTATAAACTACTCCCTTATGAGTACAATCTTAACTTGAAATTGGCTCATTCATGGTGTTTTGCGGTTGATTAAACCACTTTTATTTTCTTTGCACATAACCGATGACAGCAGTGTTCTTAATAAGGCTAACAAGGCATTCATTTAATTACTCTTTGTCCATATTTAACCTTGTGCTGCTGTAGCCTTCTGGGCTAATTTGAAGGCATTCAATTCAGACGTGTGCCGTGTTGGAAGTGTTGCGGGAATGTGATTAGGTTCGAGCTAGTAAAATTGCTGTTGTGACGTTTATATGAAAGTGATTTAGGAGCTCATCCAGACAGGGTTTTACATCGTCAGTGTCTCATTACCAAAATGTTCTTTCTCAAATGATCCAAAGAATTATGACACATACTTTTTTGAGAAGTCACATTGACTCAGAATGATGTTCAAGATGAATTGCGGCGCTTTGACAAAGCCAACAAGGGAGGCAGTGTGGAGGCGGAGGAGTGGTGAAGCTCCAGGCCGGTGTCTTCACTACAGGACGATCATGACAGTTAAGATTCGGTGCCAGTCCCTCCTTTGACTCATACGTCTTCATTTTGACAGGAGAACAAAGCAGGTAGTGTTGCTGTGGTCGTAAATAGCAGTTGCAGTTTTACCCTGATGACACGCTTATCCCGGAGGAAGAGAAAGGGTGTGTATTTAGGGAAGGGATGATGATACAGGAGCGTGCAGGTAATTCTACCCTAGGCGTCGCCTCATCAAGCACTTGGCCTTTCACCCGGTAAAGAAGAACTCTGCTGACTCGTTCACCTGCTTCCTTTTAAGCCTGCTGCCACGGGGTATTTTTAGTATATAGCTAGCATATACTCTGTTGCAATTAGGTAGGATGCTGGTAAACAATGCTCTGGTAGGAGGCCAGCTCCAAACTTGGCTCAGTCACGAGTCAGACGGTTTCAACTGAAAAAAGGAATAACTTCATGTGCTGGCAGGAGTGCAGCGCAGTCCATGGGGGTTACAGGGATTTTTTTTTTCTTTTTCTTTTTCACAGAAACACTTGTGTTTTATATTTGCGCCTTGCCACACATTCTTTTGTGTTCATGGGGGAGGAAAAGGATGAGACGTTTACTTTTGAAGTCTTTCTATCTTGTCACGTAAAGCATTCCTCACAGATGGAGTAGGACTACATAGTCACCTCTCTTTCTGCCTTATTACAGGTCATATCAGGCTGAATTAAAACACAATTTGTCTGTGCATCTGTGTGTCGTTAGCACATTTAGGTAAAGGTATTTAGTTTTGTGTCTTGCTGCATTTATGTGTTTTTTGGTGAGTAAATGTAAACACATTTCAGTGTGGGCATTCATGCATTCAGGTTTGGACACTATGCATGCGTGCAGGTGTATGTGTTCGTGTGTGCATGCATTTGCACATGATTTACAGTCAGCAAGTGTGTATGTGCATGTTCTTTAACATGTATCCACAGTAACCTCTGACTTGTGAGGGTAAAAATACAAATGGGAGGTCAGAGTGGCACACGGCTCACCCTTACTGCGGCTCTTTGCATTGTCAAAAGATATTTATATCTGGAATGAACAATTGAGAAAGATGGGTTTGATTTCCCCGCTTTGGCCTCAGGCTCGGCCTTCCTGTGGGTGCAGAGTCAACCTCAGTCAGATGCGCTGATTGGAGCCAGATCCTTTGTCCCAAATTCCGTCTCCTTGCACCCTTGAACCTCACGAAATCTCTAAACTAAAACCTTCAGTCATTGGTGTAAGTCCCACATTACACAAATCCAGCTCTAATGGGATGTTGTGAAATGTCATGAGGGCGATGCAGAGAAACATGTGCTGGTGGACAAGGAAGGGATGACTCGCAGGTGAAATGAGGTTGAAGCTGACATTCCACCAGAGCAGCTCTTTACAGTAATAGTCGTCGGCGTTGGTGTGAAGTGGAATGCTGCCGTTAATTTCTCACTCTCTGGATCCACTTTCGGTGTTTTATGAGGAGGAGGGAGGACATCTGTTTGCGTCGTTGACCCTTACAGGAATCCTCCGGGGACCTTTTAATCTTCCGTAGAGATCTATAATGTGAAGATGCAGTGATATGCTATTTTTGTCTACTCTCTCGCCAGATGCTTCCCTGAACTCTTAATACGCCCGTATCACACCCCTGGGGTCCATGAATTGTCATATGCGATACTGTGAAGGAAGGTAAATGTTCTGCAGACGTTTTATTTTACTGTCCCAAGAGTACCCCTCTGCTCCGTAAACCTCTACAGGCCCCGGGGCTCCCGAGAACCCCATTCGCTGTAAATACCCAGAATTCCTAAAACTTTCGAACCCTATATATTTTGAATTCCTCAGACGTCTTCACACTCTTTGTATCTCAGATGCTCTGGTACTCGAGGGGGCAGTGAGACCCCGTAACCCCGTCTTATCCTTATTTTCCAACCTAACCCCCCAACCCCCCACTGCCCTACTCACACACACACACACACACACACACACATTTTACACACACACACACCCCCTGCGATGGATTCCAGATCGGGAATTTAATGCATTTCTGTTTCGCATCACCTCCCAGGAATGCAGCACGCGTGCCACAAGCCTCATAACCTCCGGCTGATGAGTGTGAGGATGTTTAAAAGAGAGAGGAATGATGGGATACAGACGCTGCTGGGGGTTATGGTGGGCTGTGGAGGGAGGGTGGGGGGGGGGGGTTTGACAGAGCGCATCCGGCGCGGCACTTGGCGGTAATGACCATCTTGTTGCATAAAGCAATGTTAGTGCAGCTGTGGTATGTGCCGAGCGCATCTGGACGGCAGATTTTTGGGAACGTATTTTGTGTGTGTTTGTTTGGTCTGTCCCGTCTCACTCAAATTAACGACTGTTGCACGATACGGAGGGAGGATGGAGTGAATTAACTTAGTTGGGGATCTTTGGAGCGGGGGCCGATCGAGAAGTGCAGGTTTTACAAGGCGGTCTGTTTTGCATACGTTCAGATACTGTTTTTCTATTCTGGCAGCGTCGAGACATTTACGCGTATTAAATCTTGTCAGGATTAGACGCTCATTGTCAGGTTGCTTTAAGGGGAGGAAAACTTCTTGACCTGCAGATTGCAGATCAGGTCTTCGTCAAATAGAGCCTACAGTTAATTCTCAGTTTGAGTTAAGCTGCATGGAGCACCTTTGCAGGGTAGTCTGATAATGTACCTGCTTAGTTCGTCAATGGCAGCTTTATTTGTTATATGTTATTTACAGTCTAAGTTGCCCCGATGCAATTAACTTTCTAGTTGGTACTCTGAGCAATAAGCTAAGCAATTTTGATCCAGATCATGGTCACATAGGTCTTGACAATATGGATGTAGTAAGAATATTTTTCTAATTTTGATGTAAGTCAATATCAAACATTAAACTAGGGCTGTCATTCGATTACAATATTTAATCGCGATTAATCCCAAATTAATCAAAATTTTTGTATCTGTTTAAAATGTATCTTAAATGGCGATTTGTCAAGTATTTAATACTCTTATCAACATGGGAGTGGGCAAATATGCTAGCTTTAAAACTGAGCTCGCTACAACCTAAAAATCGCAAGTTATGCTGTTGTTGTTAATGCGTTAAAGAAATTAGTGGCGTCAAATGGATTTTGCGTTAACATGTTATCGCGTTAACTTTGACAGCCCTAATTAAAACACAACATAATATGGTTATTTTGTCACTAGAGCTAGGTATGAATTTTTTGGATGAAAGCGTTCATCGAATGTGTGGCTGGATTTGTAATCTTGTGAATACCTGCAACTAACAATTATTTTTTTAAATGAAGTCTACACAATAAAACAGTGAAAAATGGCTATCACAGTTTTCTCAGAGCCCAATGTGACGTCATCATGTCGCTTATGTCCAGAACCCAAAGTCCTCACATTTGACGTTTTCGCTTGATAAATGATCTAAGCAATATATTCTGTTTAGGACTGTCAATAACCACAATATTGCAATACCGTGCTATTGAAAAGCCAACCGCAAAGGATGACAAACAACCGCTATGTTCACTTTCTTTTTCTTTTCTTTTTTTAATTCTTTGCAAGGGGAGCGTTTATACTATGCTGCAAATGCCAGCAGCGTGACGAGGCGCTGAGCGTCTATGCTGCACTGAGCGCTGCAGGTATGGTGTTTTTTTTTCTGGTCGCCGAGAGTTGAAAAATGTTCAACTTTGGGTAAAACACTGCGTTCGCCACTGTCACTGTTTTAACAATAAATCGCTGTGCCACATTGCCCTTCTGTGTTCTGTATTGAACAATAAACAAGTATTTAATTAGTTTTAAAACTGTCATTTTAATCATTTCGAAGCAACTACGTACGTAATAATAACCTAACAATAGAGCTTATTTATATAGCTCTAAAATCTGGATTAATTAAGAAGAAAAAAAACATGGCAGTGATATTGCATCTCACGCTTTTTAGCCGATTATTATCACCGTAGGGGAAATTCCTTCATTGAGACAGCCCTAAATCTATTCTAAAAATAGATGCCGATAAACTTGTCATGTAGTTGATTAATTGACCGATCGTTCTCCACTTCTCTCAATTGCATAATCGTTCATCAGATAGTTGATGATTTCAATCAAATCCATTTATTTGAGAGACGTTCTTGTATACAGCATCATTTAGTATTGAGTGAAATGAGAAAAATGTTCTGTAAAAAACATGTTCATGAAATCAAACATTAAAAAAAACATAAAATATCTTGAATACATTACAAATACCCACAAAAATGCTTAGTTTGATAATTAAGGAAGATTTCATTCTCTCAGTCTCTGTTAAACTTCTCTGCATGCCCCAGAATTACTTGAAGTCCCTCGTCGACCAGACATTACAAAAACAGGATGACAGTTCAGTTGCACATTAATACAATTATAGAAAAGCACATGATCCCGATGATAATGACTATATCGTACACAGCCAGACAGAGGACAGTGATCAGCTTTATTTTGGAAAATGGAATGTCTAGACGGTGAGGTCATGGAAATTAAGTCACCATTTCTCTATAATTATTTTGTCCCCTACACTTTACACATTTATTACTGTGTGACAGTAAGTGTAACTCCCCATGCTTCTGTTGTTGTCTTTAGCCATCAGAATTACACAACTTCTCTAACCGGTTTCTGCACTGGTTTGGTGTTTGTGGCACTCTAGCGCCCCCTGGTGAACATATGAGGCTAAGGCAACAGTGCAGCTGGCCGTGGGTTTGTGCAGTAAGTGTAGTACTGTTTTCTTTGATTAGTGTTTATTCAAAGACAAAATACAGTCAATACAGTGAGCCTGTTAGTCAAGATGTGTTTTATTCCATAGTTCAGTCTTCAGCTTTTTACATATTTATATAAAAACATAAAATAGAAATCACAATGTTCACTCATGACAGTATCAAAGGCACTGATGGTTACAGTACAACAACACAGTACAAATGTTCTGAAGTTAGCATTCTTGTTCGGAGTGAGACTTTGGCTAAATGCCCTATTTGTGACACTGTGTTTACAAGCAGGAAATGTTTAAGAGCCAGTTCTTTAGACAGATATAAATCTAGGTCAGACAAAACCGGAGAAAAAAAAAAACCGCTTTCATGATGATGAGAAAAAGTTTAGTGAATCGTGTACATGGTATTTCAATTCAGGCTGTTTTTTTTTTTTTTTTTTTTTTTTTAGAAGACAACTTTGTTAAACATCATGGACTTTACATTAGACAGGTCATCATCAAGTGCTACTGATGCTGCCCTCATGCAGCTTAACTTTAGTAAGGAAAACAAAAACCATCGTTAATATATGTACAAAAATCCCTTATATTTATATTTTCATGTAAAAATGGTCCCAAAGAGTCAGTAGGAAAATAGCAACAGGAAAGAGGACAGTTTGTGGCAGTTTCAAATAGATTATGCTTTTTTTTTTAAAAGATATTACAACTTAATAGACGTGGTTCAACATCTCTTAACTTTACAACAACTTGAACCCAAAACACGCTCAAACAATTTATGTTGGACAGGTCCGACTCTGGTTAAAAGTAGTGCATTTCATAGATATAAATCAACTGTCAGGACAAAATGATAATAGGTAGTGGTGGGCACTCTTGAACTCATGAATTTTAATAACCTGCACATTTTAAAGTCAACAGATTTAAATTATGAATGTATTGTTAGCTCAGTAGGATTTTTAGCCATGGTCAGCTCTTATATAATCGACTGTGTCCACTGTTAAAGGAACAGTGTGTAACAATTAGGGGGATGTATTGGCAGAAATGGAATATAATATTAATAATTATCTTTAGTGTATAATCGCCTGAAAATAAGAATCGTCGTGTTTTTGCTACTTTATGGTACAGAAACTTTTGGAAACTTTCTTCTCTTATATCACAAAAATAGTTCACTGTAATGTATTTCTGAAAACATTTTGTGAGAGAAATAAGCCATGCAGTTCAATCAAAAATTAAGCTGTCTTTATTTTTGCATATTTGCGTAAAAGTAGTCTAGACCTCAACTTTATGCAAATGAGGAGCGGCCAATGTGGTACCCAGTGTCTTGAATCGTGCAGCCACGCTACCAGAATGCATCACACGGCTGTTTACATGGACAATGAATGGGAAATGTGGAAAAGACGGAGGCTGTGGACATGTACCATTAGAATGTGCTGTTTATATCTAAATACGGAGCGGGTCCTCTTCACGGAGCCGGCCACCAAGTTTCTACAGTAGCCCAGAAAGGACAAACCAAACACTGGCTCTAGATGGGGCCATTCGCATTTTCATACTTTTGCATTGGCCACCGTAGTTTCTTCTACACGCTTGGCACATGGGAGAGGTTTCAGACGGTTGCCATCTGCAACTTCATCACTAGATGACACCAAATCCTACACACTAACAATGTTGTTTAAAAGAGACCGGAAGCTTCAATAGCGAGCTTGCAGTTTTCCTACAGGAGCCCAGATGTCCTGAAGTAGAATGATCTTTCAAAATGTGTCCAGTTCCTGTACGTTTGAGTGTACTGTAATGCTCGGACTGGGGAGTCATTAGCTCTGGGTAAATGTTGGATCAATGCTAAACTATTTAACAATTTTAGATTGCCTGCCTTAGTAGCCCAAATTACTGTAATTTACTTTATCCGTGGTGGTTATTAAGCATGATTTATGCTTGCCGCTTCCACAAGTGTCTGCTTGGCCAAAGAGACGTCACACATTATGCCTTTGCTTTACTGCATTATGTTACCCACTTGCTAGCCTCTGTGGCTTAATTAAGATTAATGAAGTGAGTTCTTTTACCTTTATAACAAATTGTATGTCCTGTACATCATTTTGGAATGAAAATTCCCCACTAATTGTACTTTAATCACACTACCAATCTACATTTTTAGCTGCTCAATTATACAAGACCAAGCAATTGACATGGCAATCAATACATTTAACAACAAAGCTTTTATTATTCCAGCATTTTTCCTGGTGTTATCACTCCTTCACTTAGTATTTTTGTTGGGTCCCTGCTAGAATTAGTGAACTTAATCCTCATGTGAAAATCTTTTAAATGTCTTACAGTGACAGACTTGTTCAAAGGTATACCAGCTCAACCAGTGCTGGTTCCTGCTAAATATTCATAAACAGGATAAAGGTCATTGATTATTGAATGCCCCCTAATCATAAAATGCCTCATATTATCCTGATAAATCTTGAATTTGGACTCCACTGAAACATCCAGTTACCAGAGAACTCCTCCCAGTCACTAGTTAGACATGTTGTGTCCCAGACAGTATATCCCAGCAGCCCTCTCTTGTCCTCTCCTCTGTGTTGTGGACATGTTTAAGGTTCAGGGCTAACAGGTTCTCTACTGGGCCTGGGTCGTCTGGTTCTTCATCTCCTTCCACTTCTTCTGCCTCAGGCTGAGCTCTGCGTCAGAAAAGGCTGCCGGGCCCCAGTTGGTGATCAGCTGCTGTCCCTTGGAGCCTGGAGGAGGGAGATGATCAAGAGACTGTTCACCACAGAGGTAGGAATGTTTCATTCTAGTATTTGTCTATAAAATGCATCATAAACGACAGGTCAAAGCAACAGCCATCGAGTCCCATTTGCAGATGGAAAATTGAACTGTGTCCTGTGTGTTGTGTTGCAGCTTTCTCACTGTAACTATCTCTTTCTCTCGCTTTCTGTCTGTCGCTGTATCTGTGTCTCACACTATCTCTCTGTCTCGTGTTGCTCTGTCTCTCGCTTGCACTCTCTCTCTGTTGCTCTGTCTCTATCTCTCCCTGTCACGCTCTCTCTCGCTCTCTTGCTCTGTCACTCTCTCTCTCGGTCTCTTGCTCTGTCACTCTCTGTCTGTCTGTCTGTCTGTCTGTCCGTCTCTCTCCCCACATCTGCTCCGCTATGATCGCACTCACTAACGTTTACGCCGGGCTTGCAAAACACTGGCGGTAATCAAACATGGTTTTAATGATAATTAAAATTTTAAACGGTAATGCTAACCACCGGGAATTTTACCGTGGTTTATAGTGAAACTAGTAATCGTTACATCCCTTTTAAAGTTCATAGAAGTTGGTCTTTATTACCTATTTGAGCCGCCTTGAGTATTCTTATGACAATTTCACACAAATGTTTAACAGAATAAAATGATGAAGTGATGACATTTTGGACAGACATGGATGTAAACTGCAACTTGACTGGTTGGCGGAGGCATTCAACCACGAGGTAATTCTAGTTTAGTAATATCTTTGTTGTCGCAGATATAGTAGCTGAAAAAGGATGCAATGGAAGTACGGCCGTTAAAGCTATTAAAAACATGTTATTAATGGATGTAAAGGGGTTGAGCTGGCTGAGCGTGGTGGTGAAGCTACTCCTGTGGTGTATGTAACACATCTATTCTATCCAATAGAAGTATCAGGTTCAAATCCTGATGGGAGTTTCTGCCTTTAAACGGTAATTTCTGTATTTTTCAACGTGGATCCTTTCTTCCCATGTTTTTGTGTCTAACCAGCTGTAATGTAATCGCTTGGGCCAATTCCTCACCGTCAATGTACGTTCACTAAAGGTGCTTGTTTTTTGCCACTGACAGGCTCAGATTGTTATTAGTGTCTGTAGGGTCCTTTCAAATAATGTTGTCAAACGCATATAAATAACAACCTGAGCCTGTCAGTGGCAAAAAAAAAGCACTTTAGTGAGCGTACATTAGCGGTAGCACTCTCACTCAATACTGGACCAATTTCAAAAAGTGTTGTCCCCATTAGTCACTTTGACACAAAAACATGGGAAAATAGGTTCCAGGTTGAAATATGCTGAAGTTATCCTTTAACAACGCTTTTTGCCAATGTTTCTATCTTAGGTCCTCTGAGGAGTATATTTATAGTAAATTTCGGCACAATGTAGAGTACTTCCTCTCTCGCAAACCATAAAAAAAAACACCGAACGTGCAGTGCTCACCGCAGAATCGATGCAGTATTATGGTTATTGCGACAGCCCTAAAACTAATTCTACCCTTAATCCTAAAGTCAAGTCGTACCCCTCAACCAGTCACAAAAATACAAGTACAAACAGTGTGTGTTGCCGTTACCTGGTTGAATGAGCCGTAACATGCCCTCGTGTTCAGCCACCTTGTGCTTCCAGGTCCTGGTGTTGTTGGTTGCATCTTCCAGCTTCTTCATCACCGTCTGGTTCACACAAGAAAACACAGAGACAAAGTTATTTACAGGTGATAAAATACAAGGGGAAGTTTTTCTTTTCTGAAAACCTCATTTAATAACAGCACTGTTTTGGAAAACTGTATCAAGAGTTTCTTGCATGATTTTCTATCATGTCTAAATAGCTGCCTCCCATCCAGCAGTAATATTAGTGACATCATGTGGTAAAGAAAGGTACTACTGAACTAAGAACTGAAGATTGTTTTTTTAGTAAATGTAGACAGATACAAAGTCATAATTTAATATAGTTCTTAATTATTTACAAAGTCCTAAATAGTGACTGTTATCACTGTCATAACAGGTATACAGTGCAAGAACACAATGTTGTTCAATATAGCTTTGTCATCCATAAGAAGTCAAACTATTTTTACAAAAAAAACAACCTTTATAGCTGTAGAACCTGAAACAAAAGTACACATTTTAAAACTAAAACTTACTTTTAGGATTGCTTATGTGAGTGTGCCACGTTTTGGATTGGGCATTTAAGGAAAAAATGTGCAGAAGAATCTGTTTTATAAATATTTGGCATTGCTTTTCTTAACTTTATCTTGTTTATGTTATTTATTTATTAGGGCTCTATGCTAAATTCTGGCGAGGAAAAACTGGCATGGCCATTTTCAAAGGGGTCCCTTGACCTCTGACCTCAAGATATGTGAATGAAAATGGGTTATATGGGTACCCAAGAGTCTCCCCTTTACAGACATGCCCACTTTATGATAATCACATGCAGTTTGGGGCAAGTCATAGTCAAGTCAGCACACTGACACATTGACAGCTGTTGTTGCCTGTTGGGCTGCAGTTTGCCATGTTATGATTTGAGCATATTTTTTATGCTAAAGGTTTTTTTTTTATATGCTGAGGGTTTCTGGACAATATCTGTCATTGTTTTGTGTTGTTAGTTGATTTCCAATAATAAATCTATACATATATTTGCATAAAGCAGCATATTTGCCCACTCCCATGTTGATAAGAGTATTAAATACTTGACAAATCTCCCTTTAAGGTACATTTTGGACAGATAAAAAACGTGATTAATTATGGACTATCTATGGACAATCATGCGATTAATCGCGATTAAATATTTTAAGGTCGATTGACAGCCTTAGTATTTATACCATATGCTCGGTTATAGATGCACTCCCTGATTTTGTTATAACACAGTTCACAGTTGAGTTGCCAAACATCAATAGTGAGCTGGGAGGAAGGTTTGACATGATGATAATCTGGGAGTGTTCCTTTAACGAACAATGGGTATTTCTCACCATTTTTGGCATTTTATACACTAAATTTCTTTTTTTTAAATACTGTAATTATTCCACATAATTATTTTAACTCTGTTTTTTCCTACTGAACAATATTGTGATATAGATTACTGTAAATTGATTTAGAAAACATTCACATGACTCATGTCCCTACACCACCACCACCACCACCACCACCACCACTGTGACTGTTCTCAGCTGACCTGGTACTGCTCCAGCGCCCCCTGCCTCTCTGCCTCCAGCTCCTCCAGTTGTAGCATCGCTGCCTGCAGGGCGCTCTCCTTGGCCAGGCGGTCCTTCTCCAGCTCCTGTTTCTCAGCCTCCGTCTGGGAGATGGCGTGCTGCTGCCGCAGGTGGTGCTCCTCCAACTCTGCCCTCTTGGTAGCCTCCTCCTCCAGTAACCTGCTCCACACAGACATTAACACGGGTGAGTACAATAATTCTGTATATAAGCTTCTCATTTCCAGCTGGTCTGAGCCGTGCATTGTCACATAAAACACTGTCTACACTGAGGCCTATAATAATAAATAATAAATTGAGCACCATGTCCTTTTTTTTTCATTGACATAAACCAACATTTTTCTTTTCTTGTTAAAGACATTATGAGCCGCAATATAATCCCAACATTTTTTGCAATTCCCATCATCAATACAAACTGTATGTATATTTTAACTCTGTTTGAAAACATTAAATGTCTCTAGGCTGTAAAAGTTTAAATTAATCGAAAGTATCAAATGTCAACCCTTATCTAAATCGAAAATGTGTGAAAGAGGATGTAGCAAACATGTCCTCATTCCAAGTAATAAAAGTTAAACAACTAAAGTGTAAATCAACAGTGAGGTGGAGGTGGAGGTGGAGGTGGAGGTGGAGGTGGTTGTGGTTGTGACATGTCAGTCTGTCAGCAGGTGGTGCTATAGTGCAGTTATGGACTATATATATTTAAGATTATGGTTTGAGTAAATAAAACTACAGATTTCACTTCTGGATAAATGTAATGTATTTATATTATATTCTTTATCAAACACACTTTATATAAAAGGCAGCCAAAGATTTAATGAACCAAAATGTAAGGCCACTGTTATATACTTTGATTAATGAATGAAATAAAGTCAATTAACATTTCATTTGTTTGATTTTTGACTGCATTAATCTTGCATCAAATATAAATCTGAAAGAAATAGAAAAACATTGCACATTGTATACATGAACTACAGTGGTGCTACTGACAAAATGTACAAAAATCAAGTTGGCATTATGACAATGAATACCTTACTGGGAAAGAAAAGTTGCTAAACTAATTGCCCGACATTATCTAATGATAAAGGACTGGTCGCCATCTCTTTAACACAGTGGTTTAATTTAAGCACCGCGGTCAGTACAATGGTGCTGACATGCTCACTACTGGTTAGTCAAATGTGAGGTGGAAAGTAAATGTCAGCAGAGAGGAAGGAAGGACAAGGGAGGAAATGTGGTGGAGAGAGGGAAGTACAAGTTGAATGTCTGGCTGCGTGAGTTACTCGTGAAAAACAAGAGGAGCAGACTCGGTCCCCATGTGGCTGTTTACAGATGGTTTCATGATAAACTACGCAGCGAATATGAAGTAAGATATCTCATATCTGAAGTGGACAACTTGGACGAGCTGATAAAAGGAGGCGACTAGCAGCTCGATACATCCGCAGAACTTGATATTTATCATGTCATGCATGTGTGTTTTTGTTCATACACACTTTAAAAAAAAACCTGTTGGATGATATGATGCATCTTCTGGTGGCTTTAGCAGCTGGTTATGTTTTTATATAAAAAGTGTTCAACTTGGGTATCTCATCATAACTCAATAGATTTTAATCTCAACAAGTTTGTTATTGATGCATAGAGTTTAATTTCAGCTTTTCAGTTGGCCTTTAACCCTCTGAGACCTACGACCGACTTCACTGGCTTTATAAGGCTGTAGTCGGCTTTAGAGCTAGAGTGAAGGTATTAGTATCATTAGAAATGTAGCTGTTGCAACCGGTGAGTTGCAAGTTGTTGCAGCAATTTTTGGGTTGATAACATTTGTTACACAGATTTGGTGCTACATTTAACCATTTTTACCAATAGAGAATTGATAAAAATGATTAATAATCCCTCCAAAATACCACATTAAGACACCAAGACCTTGAGGAACACCATAGAAAAAGCCATGCTGTGATTTGGTATCAAAAACTTTTGACATTTGGAGATTTCTGCAAGAATTGCATTTTTCAGCGATTGGATGGCGAGCACTTCTGTGGAAACTGCTCAGAAACCCCCTTACTGTCAATCTACAGTACCTAGGAAATTCATACATCCTCTTAATGCTCTAGGTTTCTAGTTTTGGCTGTAAAGTTTCATGAGGCTGTGATTATCCTAGAGGTCACCACAGGTCATTTTATACAGGGATGAATACAGTTGGGCTCATTGGATCCACAAGAGTCTCAGCTTTCATATTATACCAGTGTCTTCGCTCTAGCAACAGCTTCTTAAAAACAGTAATGTTGGCCAGGATCGCACTCAGACAAATGACTGACCGTGCCTGCAGCCTGCGGACGGCCTCCTCGTCCTGTCTGGCGCGTCTCTCGTTCTCCAGAGCGTCCTCCAGTTGGCCGTACATGTCCTCCAGCTCCCGAACCCGCTGCAGGTACTGTTCCAGCTCAGTGGACTTCTGGGCCACCTGCTCCTCCATCTGCTGCCGTACCTGTTGAACCAGGAAAAATACAGAGAAATACTTTATTCATCACTTATTTAATAAATGGTCCTAAAGGAGTACGTCATGTTTTCAAAAACTTACATCTTACCCTTAAAGTGACTATTTCAGCCCAGCCTGTTAAGTACTTTTATATGCTCTGTTAACTCTTTAGCACTGTGATAGTGGGTGTAAAGTACACATACTGTGTACAAAAGTACATTAGCCTGTGATTAATCAGCATCTAACGAGAATCTAGATTAGATTTTCTGCTAAGGAATTTATGAATAAGCACAGAGATGAACATAAACTTTATCAACTATTTTAATAATCAGTTGTTTTGGTTATTTATCAAGCAAAAATGTCAAACATTGGCCACTTCCAACTTGTAAAAAGTGAGGATTTGCACCTTTTTTTCATTTTATTTCACGTTACGTTAAACTATCTTTGGGTTTTCGACTGTTGGTTGGCCAAACAAGCAATTTTGAGAAATTATTATGTGCATTTTTCTAAATGTTCTGATATTTTATAGACCAAATAATTAACTAATCATAAAAATAGTACAGAAATGAATTGCCAATGACAGGAATCATTTGTTTTAGCTCTATGATTTAAGGATGTTGTGTTTGTATTTTTAAATGTGAACTTTTAAAATGTGAAGGTACAGGTGAGGTTATACACAGTGTTTAACCCTGTCAATGTTATATTTAATGTATAAATATGTGCACTAGATACACGTGTTGAGGCTTGGTTGCACTGTACCGGTTTCACTCATTAAAGTAATAAAAATCAAACTCAAGTTGTGTCTTTGTGAAAACATCCCAGCAAGTCACTGATGGATGTTAAACATCATCTAGCTATCACCAGAGGCAGTGAAGCACAGTGTAGATGCCTTATTGGTGGTTACATTTACCAAATGGACCTTATAGTAACAAGTACGGGTCTACAATTACTATCAAGCAGCGAAGCATGTCAATATTAAGCTACGTAGAAACGTCTTCACCACCTATTGCGTTATTAAATGTAGTGATCAACACAACTTAAAATAACTCGTCTGCTGTTTCAGCTTCACTCTGAGCTGTAGTGTGACTTAACTTTAAGTCTATTTCAAGTTGTTCTACTAAGAATCTTTTTTACATTTCATTTAACCTGACACCGGTAGATAAATGTCACATGACAATATTGTACTTAACTAATAAAAAAACAACCTACAGTACAGTATACCAAAAAGAGGAGGCTGTATTTAAAGGGATAGTTCGGGTGTTTTGAAGTGGGGTTGTAGGAGGTATTTATCTACAGTCAGTGTATTACCTACAGTAGATAACGGTCAGCACGCCCCCAGTTTGGAGAAGCAGACAGGAGTTACCACACACAAGCAAAGCAATACAATGCTGTTGTATTTTGCAACCAGACTCCACTGAAAAAAACAGTAATATTACCTCGCAGAACACGGGGTTACTGGTCTACCGCTGTCTCGATCAGTTAGTTTGTTTGTGTTATTGTGTGACTTTGGTTAGTTCGGATTCACCGACGTCGCTCAATAACACAAACAAACTAACCGATCGAGACAGCGGTAGACCAGTAACCCCCGTGTTCTGCGAGGTAAAACTATAGGTTTTTTTTTCCCAATGGCGTCTGGTTTTCCTTGGCAAGAGCATAGATGGATACGACGGCTTCAGTTCCCTGTCGGAAAGAGCTGTCTGACGGCAAGATAAAGCACAGAAAATATTCTAAATATAGCGTACACTGGGGGCGTGCCGACCGTCATCTACACTGACTATGGATAAGTACCTCATACAACCCCACTTCAAAACACCCAAACTATCCCTTTAAGCGGCTCTTGCTCCACCGCTTGCTCTGACATAACTCTGTGGAAGATGATGAGGAGTGATGTACCGTTTTCTCTCTCTCCAGGTCAATCCTGTAGCGATCCTGGAGTTCAGTTTGGGTCTGAAGACGCCTTTTTTCTTCTTCTGCTGCATTAGTCGCCGCCTCCTCCAGAGCCTGGCCAAAAGAAAAACAAAAAAGGTCAGATATTCCCAGTAGATAAAAGCACCTTTTTACTTTCTGTCAACTGGGTTTTTCACCTTTAAATTCATGTGAAATATAAAAAAATAAAGAAGGCTGAAGTTTACAGGGAGTTTAAATGGAGACCATGGCCCCATCAGGGGGGAAGGGTTACAGTTATTTTAGTTTGAAGGTAAAGAAGCAACCTGTGGCCTACAGGTTATAAACAGAAGTGAGTACATTACATCTAAATAGTTCTTGAAATGTAAAACCTTTATTTAACAAAGACAGAGATGCAAGCTCTAAAGAGGAATTGAGAGTGAACATAAGTAGTGTCCACTGCTAAAAGATTTCTTGCTAAGACATGCATATTGAAATAAAAAACATACTGAAAAGGGAATTGCATGAACTGCATAGTGACAGACAGATTGCAATGAATTGTTGTGGATCCAAGTCTAGATATGACTATGAGAGATACTATGAGAGATTAAGACATTTTATTCCAACTCAGAAAGGGATTTTTGCAGCGTCAAAAAAATAAACTAAAACTTATAGTCAACCTCAGCATCCCCCTCTGCTCCTCCATATTCCTCAGAGGAGATCTACCCTCCCCTAACCTTTACATTCATACACAACTCATGTTTGCTTTAACCTCCAAAGATGACTGTATTATAAAACTAACATTACTAACACTTCATTTTTGAAAAAATAAAAACTATAGAAGATATAGTTGGTGGTCACTGCTTATTCTTCTCCGTCAGCCCTTTATTTGTAACTTTCAGAAATGCTTGTTAACAGCAACACCTGTGGCCGTGAAATCAACGAAAGTCAGCGTTGAGCTCACGCTTGCTCGCTCTAAATATACCTGAACGAGCATTGCTCAAAACAGTGAGGCGACACACGTCAGCTAAAAGCACAATATCACTCTATATTTCAGCTGCTTGGCAGTAATGTTAGCTGACCAGACGAAGGTCTCTCCATGAACATGATTTAGATCTGATCTTAGTGTTGGCTTTTCCTGCCTCAGCGCCGGCTGATGCAGCGGGGCTCTGCAGCATGTCTCCCTGCTCTCTCTGCCCGCAGCCGGAGACAGCAGGAAGACACCTGCACCCGGTAGGTAACGAGACGATAACGTTACTTGCTGAGGAGCTGCGTCACTTCACAAGACACGGGAAACCTCTGTTGGTCTGGAGGAGCTGCAGCATTTATTTCTGCACAAACGTCCACTGTACATTCACTCGATATTCTCAGAGCTAAACTAACTCTTCTGCAGTGTTATATGCGCATTCACATCTAGAGGTGGAGCGAGCTGAGCGAGAACGCGTGCGCTGTCTGAGTGAAAGCAGGCAGGCAGCGGAGGAGAGCACTGTGGCTACACACGAACGCGCATATGCGAGCGCGCATGTGTGGCGACCCGCTACATTTATACGCTTAAAAAGTTACAAACAGTCCCTTTAACACACTCATAGTCTGTAAATCAGTAAGTCAGTTTGTCTTCCTTTAGTTGTCGTCACATATTTTTCGATTGTTTTGTGTTTTTTCTTTCTTTCTTTTTTTTAATTAAAGAACTTTAAATGTGAGAGAGAGGAATGAAACAGCGAGTTAAGGAAAGGCAGTTTCAGCAGACGTTTGGTCTCCGAGTGCCTTTCAGTTAAACATTATTTCTATTTCACATTTTCCATTTCTATACGACAGTTAAGACGTTGGAGCATGTCTCCCTTGTTTTGTACATTAAAGCAGATGTAACAGGAGAAGTTAATCTTCAAGTTAATGGAGTTATGCGGGTGGTCGATCAGTAACCTCATGTTGACTCATGTCACCCAGCTGTGAACCGTCTTAAGACTGCGACAGTCTACTATATATGGCAGCATAGTGTGAGAGCCAGACTGCCTATTGTGTGTGTGTGTGTGTGTGTGTGTGTGTGTGTGTGTGTGTGTGGCCATACATGTGTGTGTTCATTGTGCATTGATGCAGCCATCTATGCGAGACAGGACTTTCACCTCAATGGCAGATTGTTGTGCATTCATGGAGAGCAGAGTCGTCCCACACAAAGACAAACCGTTATTCTCTGTTCTAACTGTATGTTACACAACGACTATGTGAACTAGTGACTATGGGACCAGGGACTATGGTGGAAATACTGTACGTCCTGATGCCAGATGTATAAATGATGCTCACACGCACACACGAAAAAACATTTCCTCACACATAAACTGTTCTTTAGAAAAAGCAGAACATGCAGTGAGAGCGTGCACACGTAAGGAATATAACTCAGACGAGGTCTACACATGATAAACATGAGTGATATGATGAGGTGGAGACAGAATCTAAATAATACATTTTGGGTTGCTTTGTGATTTAAGACTAACCCTTTAGCTCCTGTTTTACGCTTTTCATTTTATCCTGTACTGTGAAACACTTTGTAAAGTTAGTTTCGATAACATTACTGTGAACTAAGTCATTGATTATATATATCTGACATTTAGTAATGATGACTGAGATATCACTACCAATGAGGGTTTACAGGAACGTGTGATGAATTATTAATAATGGTGTCATAAATAGCCACGGCTGTGTGTAATGATAGCTGCTCTGGTGCTGCTGGAGAGCCTTTCCCAATGTGGCAACATGGAGCTTCCTCTTTGCTGTTATTTTTAATAACTGGTATAAACACTACAGTAGTGGAGCAGGCAGAAGTATTGATATGGAAATTAGTCATTAAGGGCATCTACCTCCATTTATGGCTAACTGTGGGAGCAGAAACGAGGCTGTGCCCGGTCTCACAATGATTGAGATTTATAAAACAGAACCGTGCGTATATCCAGCTTTATGTTTTAGTTCACACAATTTGAATCATCTGGCCCTCAGGAGGTCATCGTTCTATACCTGATAAACCGATATATTGTCACTCAGTGACCACTTTATTAGGGACACCGGTACAATCTAATGCTACCCGTCAGCCATAAATTCTCCCTTTATAAAAGATAATAATGTCCAGTTTTGATTGATACTGTCAGAGAACTGTTAATTTAACTATATGTTTATTGTTGAGGTTGTAGTTTGCAGTGATGTTGAACTGAACTGCATTATATTGAGACTTGTTATAATGTTTTGCTCACAACATTTACAAACATAAGGGATGATAAACACATTTCAACATAATGCAGTCCAGTACAACACCACTGTCACTAAAGTAATAAACATACAGTTGAATTAACTCCTCGCTGACTGTGAATCGTTATTCTCTTCCTAAATGTTGAATTTATGGCAGATCTGTTGTATTGGATTGCATTAAAGTGTTCAGGTGTACCTAATAAAGTGGAGAGGCAGTGTTTATTCAACCAAACCAAAAAACAACCTGAAAATAAACCGTGTTTGCATTTAAAATTGTTTTACTTTGAAACAGCTAATGTCATAACCAGTATTAGAATAGTACTTAATGAATAACTGAATTGTTAAGATACAGTATGTTTCAATCCTGATTTCCTTTTAACCCTTGTGTGCCTCACTCTTAAAAAAAGTTGCTCTAATGGCCTTAGAGGATAAAAAATGTCTACGTCAAAAATTGCCATGAAGTTATATAATAATATGTTCTACTTTCATTGAGTTAAATCTGTTAACCCACACCAGTCCTGATCATATCTACCAAATATTCATTCATTTTCCAAATTTTAACCTGTTAAAAAGGTACCGTGTGTAGGATTTGGCAGCATCTAGCGGTGTGGTTGCAGATTGCAACCAACTGAGTACCCCTCCGCTCACTCCTCCCTTTCCAAGACTGCGGTAACGTG
>CAKAOH010021147.1:0-23730 GCA_916701665.1 Sebastiscus tertius | reverse complement strand
GAATGCCTCTGACTGCAGTAAATGCAGAAAAAAATAAAAATAGTGTCAAGGTCCTAACATCTGTCATTACAGGAATGTATAAAAATAAGACGCGTCTTCTGATTGATCTCAAAATCAGACTTTTACAGAGAAATTTGTATCTTTGTGTAGTACAACCTTTAAAAAATAAATAAATTAATATATAAAATAAATTATACAACAAATAAAATGTAAGGAAAAGAGAAGATGAATAAAAAGAAAAAGAAAAAACAATCGGGGTCTGTTAAACAATTGGAATACATTTGAAATGTCTAAATAATCTAGTTTTTGCCGATTTAGAATTTTTGAGTTTTAAGTTTTCAATCATAGTCAAACCTGTCTTAAAATTAGTATATTTAAAAATATAAAAGAAGTCTTTTAAGCCATATCATTTTATGGATATAATGTTTTGCTAAGATATTAATCAAATTAATGATGTACATTTCATCTGCTGAAAAACTGTGATTGTTAAACATGAGTAACATCTCAATCTTTGTTAGTATGATATCTTTTTCAAAATGTTTTGAGAAGTTAAATCAAACTCAAACCATAAAGAAGTAGCATGAAAACACTCCTTCCCCTTCACAATTACAAAAAGTGCATCTATTGTTAACAGTTGCGAAGAACTTGCAAATATTATCTTTAGCATAAATAGAAACTCCTTGATTCTATTTGGATTTATATATTTATGAGGTAACACAAAGATAGCTTTCCACTGTTTTCTATTTAAATATAGCAACCTATATTTACATATGCGAGTAGTAATACGTTCAAGATGATTTCTAATAAAAGCGTTAGTACACTTTCTATCAGATATAAAAACCCCATTAATAGTAAGGGGACATTCACTTTAGGATAGTTCATCAAGACACATGCTTTGTGCTAAAGACACTATATTATTAGGTATTGATCTGATAACCATATCAAACTCCCAACAAGAGATTTTAACATTATATTTGTGTGAGAAAACCTCATAACTATATAATTCACCATTCAAGAGTTGGTTTACAGCATTTGTGTTATTGAAAAACCAATCATGCAAGTACAGTATTTTCTCTTGTCTTTCTTTCTCAGACTTGTTATGCACCTTTTAATTTTTGACACAACACTAGAATTGTTGTATTAGGCTACGTATATTATGCTTTTGTAATTTTGTCTACATCTGTTTAAGACCTCTGTGGTTCAGAAATGTTGACATTACTCTATATCTCAGATAAAGGACACCTGTATCCACTGTGTCAATGTCAGTAGTTTCCCTTCTCAAAGGCTTTCACGTGTCTTGAATGTGCTTGCAATGCGGTTTGAAAATTAATTAATATTGTAATTTTTTTACCATCTGTAGACCACATTCAGCATGAATAATATAAAAATATGTAAAAACGAATTGACAAAGGGTGTGGTAGTGTGCCACATGTCCTAAACCTCAACGATAATATTTTGTAAAATGGCAAAGAGGCAGGTGAGGTTTATTTTCCTTGTTCAGTTTTATCATTTATCTGTTACAAACCCAAAATGTTTCAGCCAGTGGCAGGGGAATTGTGTATGACACTGTAACTACAGGGAGTGGACACACAGTACCTGCACAATCTGATGGAATCAAACACAACAGCTCTACCTTTGTAGATTTCTGTAATGCTTAGTTTTGGAGACACCGTCAGAGAGGCTTTGATTCAACACTGACTATCTTTGTGGTGCTGGTGTTGTATTGGGTTATATTTGAAGGTCTTTCCATTATTACATGCCGTTTCCTGTAAGGTATTCCCTTGTAACTGGTTAATATGTGATCTCACTCCTTGCATAGATGGCGTCTGCAAATGCCACATACGGACAGAAGGAGTCCACGGACCAGAACTTTGATTACATGTTTAAAATCCTCATCATTGGCAACAGCAGCGTAGGAAAGACCTCCTTCCTTTTTCGCTATGCAGACGACTCATTCACGCCAGCCTTCGTCAGCACAGTGGGCATCGACTTCAAGGTGAAGACCATCTACAGGAACGACAAGAGGATAAAGCTGCAGATATGGGTAAGGAAGTGAACACACACATGCATATACAGACATGGGGGAGCCAGTGACTCACACACGGTTGCTTTAGGCAGCTGACATTTTATTCTGAACTCCTGAAGAGTTGTGAAAGGGAATTGAAAACTCACCTTGCTTTGCTTATTGCTGCCTTCTGCGTTCAGCACCGCTGTGCAGTTTAGCCTCCGGTACCACTGAAGAAGTAAGGGTGTTATGCTGTGTTCACACTACGAGCGACAAAACAACAGGTTACAAGTTATTTTCAATGGAAGCAGGTGACATGAAGCTACAAATTGATGCCCGACACTTGTCGCTGCGTGACGGGCGTGACAAGCGTGACGAGCTACAAGCCAGCTCAACTTTTTTCAGCGCTCCAATAGAGTCCTGCAGAGATGACATATTTTTGTAGGCCAACCAGGAAGTTAGCATCGCACTGGGTCTCTCGACAAAAACCCAAAGGGACTTTTCCTTTAGGTTTTTGATTATTGCAGAAAATAAGCTGTCAACTTATAATTTCAGCTCTACAGTTCTTATAATTCAACAATCCTGCCAAGAACTAGATTTGATTAATCAGAATTAAGATAAATTTCTTTACTACCTGCAGATTGTCTTTAGTAAGAATGCCTGTTTTTCATGCTGCCCCATCACATCTGTGACTGAAGCAGTCTCTATTACCATGCATCTCTAATGATCGCCAGCTGGACCCTGCGGGCCTCCAGAATCACTTCATCTGCTGTGTAATAGCAATACCCTTGAAGTGTACTTAACATGAGCCGTAAAGCCTGACCCTGGGACCAATTGCTTATTACATGGGACACCAGAGGAATACCAAATGCTCATGGGAGTTTGGCTTGATTGTTAAACCTCTGCAATCATCAGGAGGCACGTGCACGGTCATAAATCCTTTGCAGGTGCTGGGTGACAACGATCTGCACAAAAACACTCCTTCCCAATGCTTCTTTAATCCCGTATTCACAGGACAATGTTTAGACCACAACCTGAGCAAGAGCATCCGTGGATGGATGGAAACTTGGTCATGTTCATGAGACCATGACTGTGCAGGTGTTTTTTTTATTTTGAGTATGTTTTCATCTTAATGTTAAACCTATGCAAACCATATCCTATCTGCTTTGACAACGATGTATAGTATAATGATGTAATGACTCCAAAGGAATTCTCAAATTAAAAATGATGGTGTTTGTGTGTATTTATGTAGGACACTGCTGGCCAGGAGCGCTACAGGACGATCACCACAGCTTACTACAGGGGAGCCATGGGCTTCATCCTCATGTATGACATCACCAACGAGGAGTCCTTCAACGCCGTTCAGGATTGGTGAGGGACCAGGGACAAAGTCACAATACGATGTTAATGCAATTTTAAACATTTTACGATACGATATTATTGCGATAAGATATATTAAGAAATATTTTTTCAACTGCAAATGATACAGTTTGTCAACATCTGTTTTATCTAATAAGATACAGTTTTCACTCTTACAGTTTGCATTCACATATCTTGAGGTCAGAGGTCAAGGGACCCCTTAGAAAATGGCCATGCCAGTTTTTCCAAGCCAAAATTTTGCTTAACATTGGAGCATTATTCAGCCACCTGACATGACAGAGAACCAGTTAATTCCTTATGTTTTCTAGTTTCATATGATACCGGTATCTTCACTCTAGCGTTTAGACTGAGCCCGTTATAACCTCTGAAAGAAAGAATAGCAGCTATTAGTGGCTTTGCCATTTTTCCCATATCTCAAAATGTGACTATAACCAATAGGAATGATGGTTGTAAAAAAGATTTTTTTTTTCTTTTCACTTTGGCAAAATGCAGATGAAGCATGTGTGTGTGTTAGGCCTGTTGGAGTACTGAGCCCTCCGTGCTTCCTATAAACTGCTTTAGCGTCTAAGAAATAAAAGATGCTAGTGAGATTCAATCAGACGATGTAGCTGAACACTCTGCACTCTGTCTGCTAACAGGTCGACCCAGATCAAGACATACTCCTGGGACAATGCCCAGGTCCTCTTGGTGGGGAACAAGTGTGACATGGAGGATGAACGAGTGGTGGCCTCAGAGAGGGGCCGGCAGCTGTCAGAACAGCTGGGTAAGTCAGCTGGTCAGAGTACAAACTAGATACTACGTCTCTGTTGTTGTTCCACTCCTCTCCTGGGAGCATTAATGAAAACTATATATAATCATGACTCATAAAGAGGAGGCGACGATGTGTTAATGGTGCATGTAAACATTAGTAAAATTCACAATGTTTGGACAGCGGGATTTTTACTCCGTGTTCATTCTAGAGGTTGCGGTTTTCTAAACAGATGTCCTGTTTTAATATCTATTTTTCACACGGTATGTCATCGTGATTAGAGTTTTCTGCTCACCACATTACATAATCTCACCACGTTTGGAACTGATGTTACAGCTATGCCAATGAGTCTCAAAGGGATAGTTCAGGTGTTTTGAAGTGGTGTTGTATGAGGTACTCATCCATAGTGGGTGTATTACCTTCAGTAGATGACGGCCGAGACTCCCCCAGCATCGAGAAACGGACAAGAGCACCGGCACCGGAGCAAAGCGATACAGAGCTGTGGATGGGGATGGCAGAAAAACATATTTTAGCCACATAAAAAGACTCACCTATTATCCGTTTAAGTGTAAGCTATATTTAGAATATTTTCCTACAGTGAACTGAACTGAAAGTGGCACTTATCTATACTGTTATTGTTATCTGAGCCTGCTGGATTTGGAGAGAGTGTAGATAAGTTTTACTTTCAGTTCAGTTCCCTGTCGGAAAGGAGAAGGAAAAGGTCGTCTGACGGCAAGATAAAGTGTTGAAAATATTCTAAATATAGCGTATACTTAAACTGATATAGATTTTTTTCAGGTGGGCCTTTCTTTTAGGTGGCTGAAATATGTTTTGCTGCCGGCCCCGTCCACAGCTCTATGTTGCTTTGCTCCGGTGTTGGTACTCCTGTCTGTCTCTACTGTAAGTAATACACCCACTATGTATAAGTATCTCATACAACCCCACTTCAAAACACCCGAACTATCCCTTTAACTATCAACATGTTTTAGTCTTAACAGACCTCTGATTATGAGCACTTCAGTCTTTGTAAAGCAACTTTCAGAGGCACAAAGAGTCCGGTAGATGCTTTTTTAGACAAGATAGGTTATTTTCTGCTCTTCCTGTTGGAACATGTAACATCAAAAACACTTTTGGGGAGTGATCTGAGTGTCCGAGTACTGCATGAAATTTGACAGTAATTGGACTTAATCATTTCAAACCACCTATGAAAGAGGTTTAAGTATGATTATGAATAGATCTAATTAATACATACTTACACAAACCTGATGTGGAGGGGAAAATGATGAGGTTTGAGCTGCCTGCCTGACCGTAGCCTCGATGTGTCCTGACATGATGAGATAAGTGGATTAACTGGGTAAGCTTCACCTCGCTACAATAAGCGTAACCACCGCCTCTCTCTCTCTCTGTCTCCGTCACCCCCCTCCCCGCCAGGTTTCGAGCACTTCGAAGCAAGCGCTAAAGATAACATAAACGTGAAGCAGACCTTCGAGCGGCTGGTGGACATCATCTGCGAGAGGATGTCGGAGACTCTGGACAACAACGACCCGGCCGTCACCGGCAGTAAACAGGGGCCACAGCTCAACGAGCAGCCTCAGAGGTCCTCTCAGGATTGTGCTTGCTAAGCATGACCACACACACACACACACACACACACACACACACAGACACAGACACACTGTCTGCTGTCCTAAAATCCACACACCTTTTTATAGGTTTGTTTTCTTTTTCTTTCTCATACACACACACAAACACTGCCATACAGAGACACACAACCTGGCTGCTTAGATTCTCCACCCCTCTCACTACACCATGTGTGATTAGTCAGAGGGGTGAAGAACATTTAACAGAGGTACAGTCCCAACTTGTCTTTCTTTCTTTCTTATTTGCACACATTTACACACACACACACACACACGCACACACACTACTGTATCTTAATTATAAAAGGCCAGTGAAGCCTGAGACTCCATCATTCCTTGTTGACGTGTCTGCATTTGGGTTTTACTATAAAAGGTTGTGGATCCCCCCACTCAGCACTAACGCCTCAAACCTAACTGGATACAAATCAGTTGCATTTGTTTTATGTTTGTTGCTGTGGCTAGAGTTGCATTTTTTTTTTTTTTTTTTACGTTTTTGAGTTGGTCGTGTGTGGTTTTGAGCATGTGAAATCACCGCTCCTTCGCAGTGTTGCGATTGAGTATTACTGATAGTTACGGTCCAAGTTTGACGTCCAAACGGGGTCAATTTGAAAGTTTTTCTTTTAATTTTAGGAATGATTGTAAGAATAGAAAAGGTCATGCATATCAAGTTGTTGTTATGATTCATTTTTGGCCCCTTTTCCAGATTTTTTTAACCTGTAATTTAGCTTAATTGGACGGCAGTGTCGTTCGCTCTGTTGTTCTCAGTGTAAGGAGCTGCATCACCTCTGGAGGTTGATCGATTTTAGATTCTTAGTCTTGTTTTTTTTTACTTTTTTGTTACTATTTTTTTAAGACCTAGGACAGACTAAAGGGATAAAGGATGTCTCACCACATGGAGAAGAGTGTATAAATGTTTAAAAGTCAATAGATATGCTTTTAAACGTGCATATATAATATATATATATATATACATATATAATGATTTGGGATGTTGGGTTCCTACCTGTGCTTCAGTGAGAGGTGCATGTTGTTGATGTTTTTAACCGATTCTGGTTGACTGGATGGTTATTTGTATGAGCTGAATTTAAAACCCATCCGTCCTACAGTTTCAGTGCTTGGAGGAACCAAATGGGGCTCAAGGTTTCACACGTTAAGCCCACGACCCCTTCTCATTGTATTTACTTTCATTCACTGCAGACAACGGGCAACATGCACTCACCAGAAAGGCATGTGATTCAGTGTGAGCACTGGTATGATACCACAGACCTCTCCATCAGCTTCAGGTAGTCTCTTATGTCATGGTAGATGATGTTTTCATCTCTACTTTATGGGGCAACATGAGGTTTTTAAGCATGTTGAATGTCAAATTGTGAGTTTTATTTCTCTCTCTGATGCTAAAGTTCAAGATTTGTCTGCTCGTGTAATACAGTACAAAACTTTCTGTAAGTCAAGCGAGGCATGCGGAACTATTTTCAACACTTAAATTATTTATGTCAAAATAAACCTTATTTATTTTGTATTATTTATAACTTTATTTACTTTTTAAATGTTCTTCCTAGATTATGCATTGCAATCTGCACTCTACGTTTTAAAGAGATGTTCAATAGTATTCAATTGCTTAAACGCTGCCAGCTTTTAAAATGAAGATGTATTTGTGTTTACTGTGAAAATAAAGCTTAAGATGCTTCCTCAAGAGGAACCGTTAAAACATTCCAGCGTAAGAAACTCTTATCATATCAGCGCCGCTTTGGTGGGAAGTTTGTTTGTCTTTTGATATCAGTTATGTAACCTTTAAGACTTGGTGGTGTAAAAGCAGACTGTTCTCACAGAGCAATAGCAGTTATTTCTCTCCACACCAAATATGAGCAACCCCGCTGAAGGGTTGAAATACTGTACGTGGGTGTGCTGAATGTACAGTTTCTATAAAGGCTTTCCAAAGAGATCTCAACAATATATTTAGAGCCAAAAAAGAGCGCTTGTTAGACTTGCACTAACAAACTTGTGTGTTTTCCTACTCTGTGCAGTAGATTCAAAGAGGGAACATGTTTGAGAAGTAAACTGAATACTCTGAACACTTCATTAAAATAGTGATCCTTACTGCATTGGTTCACTTTTGACTTATATGTTGACATTTTGTTACTTTATTTATTGTGCTTTGCAACAGCTGTAAACTCGCCGGTGACTTAGGAACACGTATGGATCCTGTTCAACCCTCCTCTTTCTCCTCTTTCTCCTTCCTTCCCTGTCAGAAATAACTCTTGTAAATAGGAATTTTCTGCCCGCCGGGTATTAGTTGTGTGAATTGTGCTGTAATTCTGTAATGCCAGATTTGCTAAAATGAGGAATCAATAAACAAATTGCAAAGTCTGGAGGTTTGCGTTGGTTCAACAGTTATTCCCCAAAGTGGGTGGTTTACAAGAAGTGCACATGTGATGCTTCAGAAATGTTGTATTGTGCCCAGCAGAGGGCATAATACTGCTAATAATGTCTTGTTTTCTACCCTCAGAGTTGTTTGACCATCTATGGTTTGGTTCAGCTTCTCTACTGCACTTAATACAACACCCACAGTGTCAACTGTACAAGAGGAGATGCATTTAAAGGTATGAATTTATACATTATTCTCACAAATTAACTATAAGAAAGCAAGCAGGGCAATCCTGTTCTTTTGTAAGAAACAATCGGAACACATGAGCTTTAGTAATGTAGTGAATTTAATAAACGTCAGGTAGAGACTTGAAAGTCCATTACACATGGATAGATAGGGTTTTCTCAGCACATACATTCATGGATGTTTTGGCGACTGAAGAACTACACAGCAGCCACCATAATTAAAAAATACAATGGTTACTGTACACAAAAGCGACAAGACATGCAGTGTTCATTTTTTGCAAAACAAAACAAAAAAAAGAAGTAAGACCATATGTAAAATAAGAAATGTTTCAGTAAATAAAATATATATTTGTCATTGCTAAGTGCTTGTAAACAAGTAAGGCATTATATTACACATTTTGGGTGACAGCACTTGGTGACCCCTTGGTGTTTAGTTGCACTCTTTGTTGAGATTGTCCAGCTTACACATACATAAAACACTATCCCACACCAGGATAGTTTGCTACATGGCTTCCCCCCAAAACAAAAAAAAAATAGAGCAACAAAATAAAGTCTGTTTGCTGCATAACACTGCCAGATTTTCTTGAATCAGAGGAGGCTGCAGCCCACACCTGCTGTCATTATTCCAGTATAGACTCTGATCAAGGCCTGTTCATTGCACTGTGCAGTTAACAGGCTTTTATCTGGAGGGTGCATTTACAATGGGCCTCATATCAAGTCTCTGATAAGGATTTTTGTGTTATAAAATGTTCCTCATAATACAGGCCCTGTATCCTCTTTAGAGCTGTATATAAACATCCATTTTTTTAGTAAGCCTGGACTTGGTTTGGTAACAGCTGGCACCCACTGCTGACATGGTTCATCACTTTCTGCTTCAGCTGAGCCACTTGCTCCCTGAGCACGCTGGCTGTGGACGCCAGCTCGGTGTTTTGCGTCTTCAGGTTCTTGACCTTGTCCTCCAGCCGAGAGATCCTCTCCAGCTTTCTCTTGCGGCACTTGGACGCGGCTATCCGGTTGCGCAGCTTTTTCCTCTCCGCCTTGATGCGCTCCTGGTTGTCCATGTCGATGGGAGACAGAGGCGGGCTGTCTCCGAAGCTCTGCATGTCCGGCACAGTCTGAGGCTCGTCCTTCACCAAGCCGGCGGACTGGAGTCGTGACAGAGCCGCAGCGGCAGCCGCAACCTGCTGCTGCTGCTGCTGCTGGAGGTGAGACGGAGGCGGTGGGAACGGGATGGTGTCCGTGGAGTAGTTGATGGTTGTAGCTCCGAGCGGACTGGACGCATAGCCGTTCAAAGTAGTGTAAACCGGGAGATCTGACGTCTGGAGCCCGGGAGGAGGGTTAGATCCGAGGAGCTCCAGTCGATCCACGCTGACGCACCCAGCTTCGCTCAGCTGGTTCTGCTTGTGTAGATCCTCCAGCGCCTTCACGAAACCTTCCGCGAACTCCTGCTCGTCGCTGGCCGACTTCGGGTACAGGAACTGGGAGTTGGCGGTGTTGTTGGCGTTGGTGGTCGACTGCTGGATAATAAGGCGCTCCAGGTCCGGAGAGGTTAGTTTCAAGAGTCCTAAATCCGGAGAGTTGAGGTTGAGGAGTCCGTCTGCGTGGTTAGATTTGTTGAGCTCGGATGAGGAGGAGTTGTTGTGGTGGTCGTCCAGGTTCAGGTTAATAATGTCCTTCTTCATCATCGTGCTGTGGGAGTAGATGCTGGAGACCCTGGGAGTAGTGTTGATGCTGTGGTAGAGGGTTGTTTCCATTCTCTACACCCTCACATGAGGGAGCGCGTTAACTATCCTTCAGCATCCAAAAACATGAGGAACTCAGCTGTTATTCCTCTTCTTCTTCTTCTCGTGTCTCTTTAGTCGCTTTATATCTATATTAAACGACCACTTCTATCTGTGCCTGAGGGTTCTCTGATGTGTCCTCTTCTTCTTCAGCTGGTGATATTGTCTTTTTCCCCCCGGATGGCACGACTTGCTATGCGCAGCGTTCAGCCAGACAGACCTCGCTCGCTTTTTCTAAAGCCTCTAAAAATTCCATTATGTCACTCCAGAGCGCGCAGATTGGCCCAAAATGACGTTGGTTTCCGGTTTGATTTGAATAAAAGGGGGTGGAGCCGAGTCGAGGTCTTTGTTGCCATGGTGACGTTAGGTAAACTACAAAACAGTGCAATGCATTGTGGTTTGATGTCATAGCATTAAAAAAAAAAAAAAAAAAAAAAAGCTCAGGGTCGCCAAAAAAGAGAGAGCAGAGACTTTGGGCGGGGAAGGTGTAAGGAAAGAACAGAAGAACAGGACTTTACAGAAAAATACTCCTTGAACTCTAACACTTTCTTTAAAAAGACTTAAAGAATATATAATAGTCAGCTTTAGATAAAGTCAGATTTGATTAAGTTTAACACACAAGTTAAAGGTCCCATATTATAAAAAAGTAAGATTTTCATGGTTTCTTTAATTATAAAACAGGCTTAAGTCCTATATAAATACTGTGAAAGTATCAAAACACTCAATCCACAGGGAAATGCACACAGCCCGTATTCGGGAACTCTGGATTTGAAACAAGCTGTCAGGTTTTCTGCCCATTCGTGATGTCACGGATATACAATATTTAGACCCTTGACACAATTTTAAACGGAAACATTCTAAATGTGTCCCAGTTTATTTTATTTCCTGTTGCAGTGTATGTGAACGTCATAAGCTGACAGGAAGTACACATGAACCCACACTGTTATCTAGCAACGCAACCTGTTGCAATTCCGTCGCAATTCCGTCGAAATGCACTAAAACAGAGCGTTTAAGACAGAGGGTAAATACAGGTATATACAGGCAGACAGTATGAGGAAAATACAGGTTTTTTTGAACATTACATTATGTAAACATGTTCTAGTAGAAACACAAAATACAAGTATGAACCTGAAAATGAGCCTAATATGGGACCTTTAATTTTAGCCTATCCTGTAGGCTACAATTAACTCTACTCTTTCACTTTCTATTCTATGTTATTCTATAATGCCCTATTATATTATATTCTTTTCTGTTCTGTTATATTCTATAATGCTCTCTATTCTATGTTTTTATGTTCTATTTATATAATGTTATATTCTATTTTAGTCTATAATGCTCTACTCTATTCTTTTCTGTTCTATAATGTTTTTTTCTATTCTCTTCTATCTATCACGCTCTACTATACTGTAAGTTCTACTCTATTTGTTTCTGTTCTACTGTAGTCAATATTTTTTATACTATTTTAGTTTATAATGTTCTATTCTATAATTCTCTACTCTATTCTTTTCTGTTTCATAATGTTTTTTTTCTATTTTATTCTATTCTATCTATAATGCTCTGTTATATTATCAGTTCTACTCTATTCTATATTTTCTTATACTATTTTAGTTTATAATGTTCTATTCTATAATGCTCTACTCTATTATATTATTTTCTTTTCTATAATATTTTATTCTATTCTATAATGCTCTATTATATATGTTCTACTCTATTCCTTTCTGTTCTATAATGTTTGGTCTATTATCTATTTATAATGCTCTATTCTATAATGTTCTGTTTTGTAATATTTTGTTTTTATTATACAATGCTCTATCCCATTATTTACTGTTCTATTCTATTTTATTCTATTATGTTCCATTATATTCTATAATGTTCTATCTGTTCTTTATTTTGTTAGAATGAATATATACAGTGTGTTTAAATGCCTGATATTTCACAGCTGTGTGTTTCATTGTCATGATTACTAAAAACATGCTCAAATACAGTCTTTCTTTGGTCTTTCAGTACGCATTAAGTTTACATTTTATTACAATTTACCAGACTTCACGCCAACACTTCTTGTTCCAGCTCCTCTTTACGGATCAATGGTCACATTCAGCCCTCACACAAGACCAAGAGATTGAAACGAGGTGTTACAACGTCTCTAAAGTGCCCTGAAAGTGTTTCACGGGGGAAACCGAGCGCACACTAGAAAGGGGAAGGAAACAGTGACAGTAGAATGAGGAAACCATGTGTTTTCTGTAATTGAAAGTATACCATGTGGAAAGGTTAAAGGTTTTAATGGCTGCTGGTGAATCTTGAGCCATCCGCAGTTTCTTCATTTATACAATGTGTTCCTAAATAGGACCACAGATTTTAGTAATCACAACAATGAAACACACAGCTGTGAAATATTAGGAATTTAAACACACTGTATATATTCATTCTATCAAAATGAAGAACAGATAGAATATAATGGAACATAATAGAATAAAATATAATAGAACAGTAAATAATTGGATAGGGCATTGTATAATAAAAACAGAATATTACAAAATAGAACATTATAGAATAGAGCATTATAAATAGATAATAGAATAAACATTATAGAATAGAAAACAATAGAGTAGAACTTATAGTATAGTAGAGCGTTATAGATAGAAGACAATAGAAAAAAACATTATAGAACAGAAAAGAATAGAGTAGAGCATTATAGACTAAAATAGAATACAAAATGATATAAACAGAACATAAAAACATAGAATAGAGAGCATTATAGAATATAACAGAACAGAATATAATATAATAGGGCGTTATAGAATAACATAGAATAGAAAGTGAAAGAGCCAAAAATAGTACATGCATCCATATAATTTTGGCCCTGTGGTGGAAACTAGAATATTGTTATTCTGCCCGTATGCATCGAGGACGTCAGCAGACTGTCTGCATCAGCACCACGGAGCAGAGAGGGCATCATTAGTTTCCATGGCAACACTGACATAGCGAGTGACGCAGGCGAGGTAGAGGGAGGAAGGTGAATGGGTTGAGGGAGAAGATGGGGGCTGTTAGCGACTGCAGTGCAGGTTGTGTAGGTGGTCGGTGGAGGTGTTATAGTGTGTGGTTGAGTGATGTGGTTCAGAGGCAGAAATCGTGGTTGATTCTGCCTCCTTTATATGTAGAGGCATGAATGAGAGAAATTAGTTTGAAACATTAACCTCAAAATACTCTTCCAAGAAAAAAAAAAAAAAAAATCTCCACCCTATATGGAGAGCATACTTTCTTCACTGTGCCAGTTTGGAGCCACATAGGGTGCAGTGTCCAGAATGTGTGAGTCATTTTGCAACCCAAGGGTGTGGACAGCACCGCGGGCTGTGAGGCGATATTAGATTAGCTCTGCCTTCATGACAACAAACTGGGGAGAAGGTTTGTCCTCTAAACTCAGGTAAAGGTGGAGTGTGTCAGAGGTTGTTTCTCCTCCTTCAGCCAGAGAAGTGTCCTTTGACTTGAACTCTCCTGGGATCAGCTAACTGGGCATGTTCAGCAACGCCCCTGTGTCACTCTCACGCTATTACAGTGCATACATTGACACCTGGGAGCTGCCCAGTAAAACCACTAAGCAGCTCCACTGGAGCAGCTGGTTGAGGGGGTTAAACGCTCATTCATGAGCTGTCTCAACAGTTCTTATTGATGGAGAGGGAGGTTGTTTTTCATTCACTCTAACTGGCTGCTCACAAGCCTGCTCCTCTAACCTTTAATCTGTGAATGCAGTGCAGATGCTTGGTTTTCATTTTCAGCACACACATGGCTTGAATTACACTCTAATGCATTGAAACAGCTGGATTAAAAGGATCAGGTTTCATCCTCTCCTGTCCTCTTTCCAAAAATGTCTTGTGATACATAATGAAGAAATACATGAGTCCTGTTTTGTTGATTTTCTTTTTTTTTCCACTTCTTAGCCAAATGTATTATTACAGGATGAACTGCTGTTGGAGTTTGCATGCCAATACAGTAGATGGCAGTGTGATTCATCCACATGTGGTGTCTCACTTCCTCTCAGCTCTGAGCCAGAAGAAGACCGTAGCAAGCGAAGACAATCCTGGGATTCTTGTTTGGGATATTTGATCCCTTTTATTATAGATCTATGACAATTCCTGTCATAACCACTGAGGATAATGGCCAATAAGAAGAAAGTAATAGTGACAGGTGAGAGGTATGAATTGGTCAGAGGACTGCAGAGAGACAATTTATTTCTTTATTGTCACCACAGTGCTGTTACAGCTCATAGAGTTTTACACTTGTGTTTGAGCGGCACTTTAATGGGTGTGTTCATATTGTAAATATGTAATGATACTGGTGTTTGGCAGAGAGTAATGCTGCTGTCAGGAGAGGAAGGTTTTATCTGCTGGTGTAGATAAAGAAACAAATATATGCATCAGGAGGAGACTGAATGAAACCTTTTTTTGTGACACAAAACTCCAGCGAGAAAGAAATCATTCTGTGTCTCCACTGTGCTACTAGTACAATTAATGTTTAACTTGCAACCTTTGGACTTTGAATTAAGAGTCCCTTTTTTTTTTTACATTCACCCTTATCACTTCTCTCTCCATGACAGATAAGCATACTCAATGACTTTTATTTTAATTACTACGGTGTCTCATTACTGCAGTGAAGAAGAATCATTTTTGCTGCTCTTTTCTCTGCAGGTTTTGAGCCTTTTGGTGATCATGCAGTGAACGCCAGCTGGGTGGCAGTACAGGTAATAATCAGTAGTCAGGTTGTCCCTTTTTAACAAAGCTGCCAGTTAAAGACTTTTATCTAGATATGACATTTAAATAGGAAAGTACATTTCATAATAAGTGTATTAAACCTGCAGTGGGCAGAATATTTTTGGCGTCATTGGGCATAAATTCCATAATAATCTTTCAGCATATTGTAATTCAAGTGTTCTGAGAGAAAATTAGACTTCTGCACCTCCTCATGGCTCTGTTTTCAGGCTTTAAAAAATCTAGCCTTGACGGGAGACTTTGGCCAATCACAGGTCATTTCAGAGAGAGAGAGTGTTCCTATTGGCTGTTCATTCAACGGCGGCAGCTGTCAATCACTCGCAAACTCCGATCAAACGGTCAAACTAGGCAGTGCTGATCAAATATGAATCAATATTCTGTTACTTTAATGCCTATTTCTCACCTCAAATGTTTTCCGAAACATCTTGTAGTGTACTGTTTAGCTGTAAAACGAGAAAGTTTGCTCTGGCTATAGTGGGCGGTGCTTGGTATTTCCTGAACTCACAAACTTTCTCATTTTATAGCTAAACAGTACACTACAATGTTTCTGAACATTTGAGGTGAGAAATAGGCATTACAGTAACAGAATATTAATTCATATTTGATCAGTGCTGCCTAGTTTGACCGTTTGATCAGAGTTCGTGAGTGATCGACAGCTGCTCAGAGACGGCAGGCTCCAGCTCAGCTCTGATTGGTTGTTTTCCTCCGGTCAGATGCCATTAGGAGCACCGGAGGACACAGAGGCACATGCTTTCACATGTCTCATGTCCCACTGCGGGACTAATAAAGGAATGTCTTATCTAATGCACTACTGTCGGGATATAGTGACCGTTTTATAAAAATAACTTTTTTTAATCATACAGTATATGCTTCAATTCTACCCACTGCTGCTTTAAGGACTTGTCGTTTCATTTCATTGTTCATTATGGGCCTGTAAAGCCCTTTAAGACTGCAATTAAGTTCTATATATATGTTTCCTGTGCTCACAGGAACTGGAGCGATTAGGGCTGGGTGAAGCAGTAGACCTTCATGTGTGTGAGGTGCCTGTTGAATACCAGGCTGTTCAGGACCTACTGCCATCGCTGTGGAAAGAGCACGACCCACAGGTATATTCAATAAAACTGTAAATTACATTTTTTTCCCATCATACTGTATATGAAATTTTGCTAAAATCCATCAATCAAAAAAAAAAAAAATACCCAAACTAACCTCTGCCCCCTCTGTGTTTTGGGGTCCTGTGAGCAGTTGGTGGTGCATGTTGGTGTTTCTGGTTTAGCCACCACTGTCACTCTGGAGCAGTGCGGCCACAACAAGGGTTACAAACGCCTGGACAACTGCAGCTTCTGCCCTTCCTCCCAGTGCTGCATGGACAGCGGCCCCGACTGCATCCTTTCAGTCCTGGACATGGAGACAGTCTGCAAAAGGGTCAATGAGTCCGGCCTCGGGGTCACTCTTTCTGTATCCAAGGATGCTGGAAGGTAAGTTCTGTTATTTACACATGCATACAGTCTACTTGTCATAGTAGGAAAAGCACAGGTGTAATCGATCAAATTAATTATGGTCCCGTTATATTTAGTGTGTCACAGCCATCCCAGTAAGCCAGTATGTACAATACCAGGATCCTTGACCCACCTAAATGGAACAGGGCCACAATTAATGTTATTGATTACACCTGTGTTTACCCTGCAATGACAAAATGTGCAAATGGCTGAAAAAGACCTGTTGGTCTCAAACTAAAATTGTGTCTTGACTTGATTTTAGACCTCTCTTTTATAAGGAAATACAGAAAGGTATAAATAAAGTCTGTGAAAAAACACATTATCGGTAATAACAATAGTGTTGCTATTGATATTTTACATATAGGGAAAGAAATTAGTATAATGCAGTAAATGATAATATGATTCCCTAAAATCAGCCATCTAAACATTGCCTAGTTTCCATTTTCATGTCTGTTCTGAATAAGACCATAAACTTAGGCATTTGGTCTGACATGGACGAAATACAGTATATAAATGTACAGTATATTTATTTTGTATTAAAGATACAATATGTGTATCATCTTCTGCTTTTTGATCCGTGGAATTTGGTTTCAGTAAGATTTCTGTCACCATCTCTCACTCATACATATTCATGCCTACAGTTACGAGTAGACAGAATATTTTACACTGAATAATTGCAAATGTGCAAAAATGCCTAAAATGAAATACCCAAAATGAATCAGGACTAGCTCCTCAACCATACAGCTTATATGCAAATATCTGATCTCCTTTGAAAGGTGAGAATCTAAGGAATATGAATCCAGTGTAAGTAAACTAAACTATATTACCATGGAGATTACTATGGATATGCAATAAAGGAAAAAATAAGATTTGTTTACTGGGAGTTTGACTTCAAAAAAACTATATATTTCCATTTAACCATGTTACAAACAAACATATATCTCCCCAAAACATTGAAATAGTAATAAAGACAATGACTATTGATCAATAATCATATATGACTGAAGCAATCCATGCTATACAGCAGATAAATGCATGGTGGTTTTAAATGAATGGAAGAGCCCACAGTGCTCTACGCAAAGTTGGCTCATAGCCTTTGTCACATGCATTGCCCTCTAACTCTCACCACCTTGTTTTCTGATACGTCTATTTGGCAAAGTAGAAATGTAATAATACAGACTTTACACAACCTAACATCCATCCTCTGGCTCCCTGGCAGGTATCTGTGTGACTACACCTACTACACCTCTCTGTACCTGGGACAGGGTCACTCCGCCTTCATCCATGTGCCTCCGCTTGGAAAACCCTACAGCAGCCAGGAGCTGGGTAGAGCTCTTCAGGCCACCGTACAGGAGATGCTGGAAATGCTGGAACGAGATCACAAACACAAGCACTGCAATCACGAGCATCAACACCACCAGCATGACCACTAATGACTTACAGTGCGGGGAGCGATGACTCAAGTCAGTTGACCATTAGCAGCTCCAGACATGAATGAATTTCACATTTGTTGTCAAGAACAGGAGCTTGTGTCTGAATCAGGTGCTCTTAACTGTGACATCAGTGCCGACTGTAAACCGTGTGTTGTATCTTAAAAATAGTGACGCTTTTACAAGTTTGACTGCAGCATCCGTTTATTGTGGACCTGGTCTGGGTCTTTGCATGTGTGGATGAGTGTTAGTCATGTATCTGATACAGCCTCTAATAAGACTGTGAAAATAGATGTCAATTATGGGCGTGTTAACTGGTATCATTGTGTGAAAAGGGGGATTTATGTGACTGTATTAAGATATAGTAGTACTAACAAGATAGTAGCTGAAACTACAAGTTCTATATGGTGACACACTGTTTACAGTTACACGGACATCCTTCCTCTGCCACCTGTGAATCTGTCCTGTCACTGTTTTTCTTCCAAAGTTTTCTTGGTATGATTAATGCTGCCATTCTCTTGTGTTGCTTGTATTTGCACCATAGAAATGTTTAAAGATTCACACTTACAATGATTTGTTTATCTCAGGGAATATATTGCACATGCAATCAATATTAAGTAATTTGATCAATTTAATGCATCTGTCCTATGTGTGTTGTGCAGCTTTGCAAGGCAAAGCCAGCTTAAAGCCGTGTATAATAATTAAAACACTTCACACAGATTTTGTTCTTGTCAGTCTGAAATCTTCAGTCCGATGAAATACTCCTTCCACTAATTATACTTTGAGTACAACATATTGTTTTTGTTTAACTAAAAAAAAAAAAAAAAAGTAATGCTTATAATTTTCTTTTTACATTTACAAATGTGCCCTGGAGGCAACAATAAACCTAATTTGTTTTATATAATTCTTTGGAGGGCAGTGAATAATCCTAAAAGACGCTTTGTTCTCATTTCTAATGTTCATATGTGCAAACAAAATGTTATTTGGCTTGTAACATAAAGAACCACACCCACGACATGTCAACGTCGAAGGAAAAAAAAGTGAGTATCCTCCTATAGCACTGTATGATCTGTGATCACAAAGTGAATCAGAACATTGTGTACTTTGAGACTCAAAGTTTGAAATGTCAATGTTGCCTTTTGAAGTTCATTCAATAACTCAGGTTTCTCACCAAATAAGCGCCTGTAAGATGCCAGACAAAAAACATTCCAAGATTAAAGTGATTTCAGATAAATTAAAATGAGAAGACAGCAATAATTTACGATTTGATTCTGTATTTTTATAGACTGTTGATGTTAGAAAGGCAGGTAGGTTGTAAGTCTGTGATTTTTCCACTGAGCATTTTTGTGCAGTGAGATGGAAAAACATAAAGAGGTAACTATCGACTGCGTTGGCATGCCTCGTTATCCCAATTAATGATTTAATACTTTATTTACTTTCAAATTCCTTTGGTGCAGAGTGAGTTACGGTAACACTGGGTGTAGTACATCCTGGTTCGACAGACCTGCTGAACTCGTTCTGACCTGACTGATCAGTGTAGGACAGAGTGAAAAGAACATGATGTTACTAGCACATTAAAAATGTACTAAAGTCAGCTTGAACTCTCAATATCAAGGAGGGCTGTATTTATGTAATGTCTCAAAACAGGGAATTGGTCGAAAACTCTCTCACCGATGCATATTTAGTGCTGCTCTTTGGCACAAGAGTAAAACCAGTTTTATTACCTCTCTAAGTACCAGGATATAGGAGCGTCTCACAGCTGTCCCGACCTGTTAGGAGATGGTAAATGAGGACAATGTTCCAGCTGTGGACATAAAATTGTTAGTTTTAATAAATAAACTAACTGAATTTAAGTAAAAACTTCAATTAGTCAACGTTGTCACATGTTGAATCTGAAGGTCTACCTGCTTCTTATAAGTACATTATTTCAATAAAAGATCAGATTCAGTGGTTGCAGGGCTGAACAAGAGTATAATGAACAACAGATATCTAATAGATGTTGTTGGCTTTTTTTTCAGGGGGCCTAAAATGTCTAGTGAGCCCCATCATTTTAATGCCATGATCACTAATGCCCAGGCGTTATTAAACCCACACAGCCCTTTAAAGATGCATATTTAGACAGATTTTTCCCTCATGTAGGGACAAACAGACTATATATAAGAAGTGGAAGTAGTCACTTTCACACATTGGTTTGCGGACTGCTGCTTAGAAGCCACGAGTTTGTCATTTTGGCTGTCGTCATGTTGTTTTTTTTGCAACCAGAAGTGACACAAGAGGGTGGAGCTAAGTACAACCGAACACTGAATAAGACATTTTTAGGAGACCAAAAAGGGTTTAAATTAACTTTCATGTACTGAAAACACACTGTGAAAGGGTTAAAGTTGTGCGGACAATGCTGTTAATCTCAAAGTAGCCACACCCTGAAGCATACCCTGCTTTATGGTCTATTTGACTGTAAATGGGACCATAATTTACTAAATGAACATCATGCTGTATTGAAGAAGACTTTAAACTAGTGATTGAGACCATACACTCATGTTCACAATGTTTACTGGGGTAATAAATCAAGTGAGAAGTAGGCTCATTTTCTCATAGACTTCTACACAATCAGACTTATTTTTGCAACCAGAGGAGTCGCCCCCTGCTGGCTGTTAGAAAGAATGCAGGTTTAAGGCACTTCAGCATTGGCTTCACTTTTCAGACCCAGAGGTTGCCCACTGGGTACAAAGAGAAAATGAATACTGTCCCTCTGTTGATCTACCACACAGTGTCATGATTTAATGGTGGATGTGCACTGGATTATCTTGCATATTTAGTTATTTAATATGTAGTGTATACATTTTCTAATTTAGGCCTATATCATTTTATTCTATTTTTAGCATTCCTTTTTAAAAATCTGCAGGGACAACAGATGAAAATTAGAAGAATTAAGGCTTCTAGTCTAACTCCACATCATTTACAGCTCTTTTGTTCTGTTTATCACTAAGCATTGACTGTCAAATAAACCAATAAAAGATAATTAAATATGAAAAAGCTTTAAATATGTTTCATCTCTTTGACTCACACATTTGTTGTTTTTTCTTAATAGGGATGCACCGATCTAACTTTTTCAGTCTCGATACTGATAGCAATACCTGGCCTTTGTTTATCGGCCGATACCGAGTACCGATCCGATACCAGTGTTTAATTAATAATGCTGTATGCCTCACTCTGTGGAAGTTACTGGGATCATTCTTTTCTCTGTAAGGCAACAGGCTTTCCTAACTTTGTAAAATAAAATGTAACAAATAAATACATAGATACAAATTTAGTGAATTGTTTTTTATTATCAAAATAATAAATCGTACAGCAGTAACTTAGTAAAAAAAAAAAATCTGCAAAATTAACCGGAATTAAAAATGAAGGTGTAAACCTTTTTAATGCAGCAACAAATTGCTCAAAACTTAAACAGGAATTAAAGTTACAGTATATAAACATATAATTGAAATTAATAGATATTTGAGTCAGTATTGACCCGATATCTGATCCGTTATCGGTGCTTCCTTATTTGTTCATGGTTAGACACATTAAATGACAGAGGGGGATCTTTTAAGACCGTTTAAAAAAGACCATAGTCCCACATTAAATTCTGCTCATGTATGTCTCCTTGCCACCTTTCCTTCCCTCGCTTCCTGCAGGTGAGGAGAGGAAACGTGCGGGGAGAAGAGAAATGGAATGCGGCCATGGTCGAGGCTCTCTCTATCTCTCCCACCACCACTGTTTGCAATATTGTAAACCTTATTAATGCAGCAACAAATTGCTCAAAACTTAATCAGGAATTAAAATTACAGTATATAATGTATAGTATATAACATAAAATTGAAATGAATAGATATTTGAGTCAGTATTGACCCGATATCTGATCCATTATCGATGTATCCTTATTTCTTCATGGTTAGACAAATTAAATGACAGAGAGGGATCTTTTAAAACCATTTAAGAAATCATAGTTCCAGATTAAATTCTCCTCACGTATGTCTCCTTGCCTCCTTTCCTTCCCTCGCTTCCTGCAGGTGAGGAGAGGAAACGTGCAGGGGGAGAAGAGAAACGGAATGCGGCCGTGGTCGAGGCTCTCTCTATCTCTCCCACCACCACTGTTTGTATATTATCTCATCAGTATACTGGGGTCTCGGTTATTCCGTTTCTCCTGCAACAGCAACAGTTAGTGGATTATTATTATTCGTCTGTCGGAACCGGGTAAATCCCGTTAATCAGAAGGTAAACAACATGAGTGTGGAGGCGTACGGGCCGAGCTCTCAGACTCTAACGTTCCTGGACACGGAGGAAGCCGAGCTGCTGGGAGGAGGAGCGGACACTCAGGGCTCCGAGTACGACTTCACCGACTTCACCCTGCCGAGCCAGACCCAGACCCAGACCCAGACCCAAGGCCACACCCAGAGCCAGCTAGACCACCAGGTGAGTGGGCGTCATCTGTGACAGCTCGGTGTCTTCTCCGGTGTTGACAAGCCAGCTAGCTCCGGTTAGCAGGATGACAGATTCTGTCCGTTACTAGGCTGCTAAACCGCTAATTGGCTAGCATGCTAAGCTACCTAGCATGCTAAGCTACCTAGCTTAGCACAGTTAGCCAGCAGCTGACACAGCTGGCATGTCAAAGTAGGACTTTATTGCAATGCAAAATAAGAGTGATAGGGATTTTTATTTATATGTATAATTAACGTTACTAGCTCTTATATCTACTAAATACTTACAGTATCCACTGACAACACAAAACAATTGGTTGCACACAGTGATATAATATTGCTGTCACCAGCAACCAGTGTTGTTGTTGTTGATGTGACAGATAGCAAGCAAGGCTGCAAGATAAAGAAATGCGGCTTTATGTATCTCTTTGGTCTCAACCAGACTCCTGTTTTAGTCCTGTAATAATCTTGCACATGTTCAATTTTGCACATTTACTACCCCACAAAATAAGAGTTATAGGGATATTTCTTTTTATTATAATTAACTAGCTCATATATATATATCTATAGATATAGATATATATATACTAAATACTAAATACTTACAGTATCCACTGACAACAACAAACAATTGGTTGCATGCAGTGATATGATATTGCTGTCAACAAACCATGTTGTTGTTGTTGATGTGACAGATAGCAAGCAAGACTGCAAGATAAAAAATGCGGCTTTTGTATCTCTTTGGCTGTCCAGTTTCTGTCTCAACCAGACTCCATCCTGTTTTAGTCCTGTAATAATCTTGCACATGTTCAATTCTGCACATTTACTACCTCACAAAGTAAGAGTTATAGGGATATATTTATTTTTTTATAATTAACTAGCTATTTTATATATATAACTAAATACTTACAGTATCCACTGACAACAACAAACAGTAGATACAATTGGTTGCATACAGTGATATAATATTGCTGTCAACAAACCATGTTGTTGTTGTTGATGTGACAGATAGCAAGCAAGACTGCAAGATATAAAAAATAAATGTCCATATATATATATGTCCATATACGGCTTTATGTATCTCCTTGGATGTCCAGTTTCTGTCTCAACCAGACTCCATCCTGTTTTAGTCCTGTAATAATCTTGCACATGTTGAATTTTTGCACAGCTACATTTGCACATTTACTAACTCAATTATTTTTTTTATCGAAGAACAAAACATTGTAACTTGCACACTTTGCAAATGTATATAGTATGTTATTGTTGCACACTTGCTAATGTATATAGTGGGTTATTCTATGTTTATGATTTCGATTTGTTTTAATGCTAGTTGTAGTAGTCAGGTATATTTATAGTGTATTCCAATACTCTTATACTTATATATATATATATATATATATATATATATATATAT
>CAKAOH010021146.1:29526-64866 GCA_916701665.1 Sebastiscus tertius | reverse complement strand
AATCACACATTTTTTTATCTGTTCAAAATGTACCTTAAAGGGAGATTTGTCAAATATTTAATATTCTTATCAACATGGGAGAGGACAAATATGCTTGCTTTATGCAAATATATGTATATATTTATTATTAGAAATCAATTAACAACACAAAACGATGACATATATTGTCCAGAAATCCTCACAGGTACTGCATTTAGAATAAAAAAAATATGCTCAAATCATAACATGGCAAACTCAAGCCTCACAGGCAACAACAGCTGTCAGTGTGTCAGTGTGCTGACTTGACTATGACTTGCCCCCAAAACTGCATGTGATTATCATAAAGTGGGCATGTCTGTAAAGGGGAGACTTGTGGGTACCCATAGAACCCATTTTCATTCACATATCTGGAGGTCAGAGGTCAAAGGGTCCCTTTGAAAATGACCATGACAGTTTTTCCTCACCAAAATTTAGCGGAAGTTTTGAGCGTTATTTAGGCTCCTTTACAACAAGCTAGTATGACATTGTTGGTATCAATGGATTCCTTCCGCTACAACTTAAAAATCCCCAGTTGCGTTAATGCGTTAAAGAAATGAGTGGTATTAAAACAAATGTACGTTATTGCGTTATTATCACGTTAACTTTGACAGCCCTAAATAAAATGCATAATAGTACACAACATGAAAGCATATACAATTTATACTACGGAAGCAACACTAAAGGAAAGGCAAAAGAAATAAAATAATAGGTGCTCTTTAAAGCTGATATTGACACCTTTATTCTAGGCAGCTTTTCTCTGCGTCGTGACTCATTGTACATATCCAACGGATCAGTGCCCACAAACACACAAACACACAAACAGCGTTGTCCAGGTGTCCCGTTGAGTCAACGTCTCTGCATGTATATTTCATGGTAACTCTAGCATGTGTGAGCGTGCGAGTGCAGCAAGACATACGAGCTTGATTGTGTAAACTGTGTCAAGTGGCGTGAATGTGCAGAAAAGGTTCCTAAGCAGCGCGTATGTGTGTGTGTGTGTGTGTGTGTGTGTGTGTGTGTGTGTGTGTGTGTGTGTGTGTGTATCATGGAGACAGTTGCTAAGCTTTGTGTGTCTGCGTGTGTACTGAACAACAATAGCTGTTTTGACTCCTGGGTGATCGGTGTGGTCTTCATCTGCAGTCACTTCTCTCTTCTTTGTTAATAAGGGCTTTTCTTTCCTGCCCCCATTGTGTAACCCGTACCTGTTTATTCCCTCCTGACAAATTAAGATGGGACAAAATTTGAATAGTAAATAAGGAAGATATTGATTGAAACACTCCAGGTTTAGAGAAAGTGGCATTGGCTGTGGATGATAAATCTGAGACGGAGCGAGCTTTTTCCCATTGACTGCCTGTGATATTGTCTGAACGGAGAGAGGTGTATTTCAAAGTCTTTCTCTTTTTATGTGGTCCACACCTTGAACGCTCAACCTCCCCATTCCCCCTCCGCACGGCTCTCCGTGGAGCTTTTCATCAGCTTGACAGAAACCTGGCATAAATGGATTTATTCACTTGCTCATGCACAAAGTCATTTTGGTGATTATTTTTTTTTTCCAGAAAGTTTGAGATAGAGAGGAGAAGCAGCAAGTGTGCGCTTATTGGAGATAAGTGAGTGCTTACAGGAAGACGAGTACACAACGAGGGAAGAAATGCACAAGTAAACTTTGGAGGAGGGAGCATGAGTGGACACTTACGGAGGATAAGTACCTGCATACAAGAGAACTGTGCTATAGGGGCTCCTTTCATTGGATATCTCATACAAACAAGTGCACTCTTATGAGGAAATATGTTGGTGACCTCTGTGAAAGGAGAGCGGAGAATTTGCATTTCTATGCCATTGGCTCTTCATCCTGAATTTCCCTCCTTATAGTGCGATTATCCGGTTAGACTGTCAACCTTGAGTTAGCTTAACAGAGAAAGGAAATCACTGTAACACATTAAATTGAAATTCTGCTAACAATATGTGGCAACGCTTCTGTGCGAAGACATGGAGGCATTTGTTTTAATCAAGATTTAACTTGAAAGAAGAGGCGTCGGTTTTCTTCAAATTGATCGTAGACAGACTTTAAATGAGCATTACCTATCCGTTCCGGGTACGCAGATTTTCAAAAGATTCAGCTCGTTGCAATTTGAAATCTCATCGTGTTCATCTGTCACTTTAAGTTTACAGCCCAGACTGTTTACTGTTTCATCCCATTTATTTTTTATTATTTGAGGGGGGGAAGCAGCCTGACAGGTAGAGAGAGAGAGAGGCAGATGAGAAGAGACAGAGGAGGGAAGAAACCGAAGGGAAGAGAAAGAGACAGAGATGCCCCATAGAGAACAAATGGCTGGTTAGTAATAAATGAGGGGCATCAGCTTACACTGAAGGATAAAAAGGCAGTCAAGCAGGGGATACACATCTGTCATCTGCTGTTCACCCACACACACACACACAGAAGCCAGCTGGTAGAGTGTAATGTAACTAGTGACTATTGTTCCATGGCTCATGCATCTTTCTGGATTGCTAAGCCGAGATGCACCCATAGAAAAGCTTCAAAAGGGTGACCGGGGGTAAGATTCTCGCCACCACAAAGACCTTGGATGGTGGACGAAGGCACAAGCAATCAAGCCGTGTGTACAGTATGTGGTTGGAAAGCTAATGAGGGTTCACATTGGTCGGGACACCTGCATAGAGAGGTGGCACTAAAGGTACAGCATGAACCTCGCGCCCATTGAGTCTTAAAAAGAAAGAGCTGGCACAACCCAGTCTCTGAAAAACTACTGTTCTCATGCAACTTATGTGTTTTATAGAGAAAATAATGCTGGGATGTATGTGCAACATGTTCACATAATTCAGTTTTTATTATCCAATACAGGCAAATAAAGCATTATAAGCATATTTACAGTTATGTTTAGACAATGCAAATCACGTGGTTTGAGGGAGATATTAAAATAAAGATATTTTGGGAAATGTGCTTATTTGTGTTCTTTCCGAGAGTAATTGTACATGTCCACAGCCTCTGTCCTTTTCATGCTTCATGTTGACCGCTCTTCATTTGCATAAAGTTGAAGTCTAGGCTATTTTATGCAAATCTCGTTAGTCCAACAGGACTCGCCGCCTCTGCAAACCCCCCGAGAAACTTTTAAATTAAGTGTTGTTGATCCAAAATAAAGACAGATTTAGCAACTGCATGGATTATTTCTCTCATAGAATGTTTTCAGAAACACATTTCGGTGAACTGTTTTCATAATATAAGAGAAAAAAGTTTCCAAACAAGCCGCCATGTTGGTTCCAGATTGAAACCTGGGAGCAGCAGCCCAAGAGGGAAAGCGTTCGTCCAATCAGGTGCTTTGTGTCTAGTGGCAGTCCATCAAGCGTCCAATGCTGGGAAGCGAGGCTATCCCTCACGATAAAAAACGCCCCTGTGGAGATGTACCATTACAGATGGTCACAGTCAGAAAACCCAGCCAACCCAAAAGAGGCCTACACATCCCACTTGCGAAATGTGGTACTACAACAAAACTACAAGGCATTTCTTTATATAGTAAATATTTATAATATGTCAAATGACCAATAACTGAGTTTTGATTTAATTACTGACATTCACAGTAAATTTCTTTGTATTAGAAAGCGTTCGTCCAATCAGGTGCCCCGTGCCTTGTGTCTAGTGGCAGTCCATCAAGCGTCTCAATGCTGGGAAGTGAGGTGATCCCTCACGGTAAAAAAACGCCCCTGTGGACATGTACCATTAGATGAGCAGATCAACACCACTCTCATAACTGTTCATTAAATATGGAGCTTAGCTTAGCATAAAGACTGGAAGCAGTGGGAACCAGCTAGCCTGGTTCATTTGTACAGCAACATTAATGTAAACGTGTCAATTTGTGGTTTTAGAGGGACTTACATGTGGTAACTATTTCTTGACAAACAACAGTGTATCCATCAGCCCAGCACTTCTAAGCAGCTCGTTGCCTGGCAACCTCCTTGGGTCAACGGGACTCCAGGAAGTCACTGTGACCCGTTGTTTTTTTTCGTTGTTTTTTTTCGTTGTTTTTTTTACTTTAGTTTGTAATGTCCCTCTCATCACACCTTCAAAAAAAAAACCTTTCAACATGTGGGAGACGTAACACAAACCTCAGTCTTTGGTGTAGCAAGTCCTGTGCTGTGTTCACCCAATCATCCACTCAGACATCTTCACTACGACTTTGATGCAGTATCATAGGCTGTATATATAGATGGACGACAATTTTGAAAAATGAGCACTTGAACATACATCAGCGTGCTAAGAACTACCTAAAATGACAGAAACCATCTTTGGAAAAAAATTATTGGACTCTTTAATTTGACCCATGTCCCTTCCGCTAACATCGAGGGGGCGGGATTTATGCCCTATAGTGCAGCCGGCCACCAGGAGCGGATGGAATTGTTTTGGCTTCACTGCTGGGGAACTATAATGTCGTCCGTCTTTACAGAATGCTGCAGGGATGACATGTTTTTGTAGGGTAACCAGGAAGTTAGCATCGCCCTGGGTTCCCTTGACAAAAAGTCAATGGGATTTTTTCCATTGGATTTTGGATTGTTGCAGAAAATAAGCTCTGTGGCAAACAAACATTTATGATACTTACACGTTTTGATCAGCAAGATAATCTTCACAAACGAACACCACTTTTATGATGTGTCAAGTGTGAATGCAATCGCCAGAATTAAAAAAGCTAACGTTAGGCTATAAACAAACTGAACCACGGTCGCATGAGTGCGAGCATACACAACAAGGTTATAATGGCAGACGAGTCGGCGCGGGAGTGGGATATTTACTGACATATTTTATCTTGTAGAACAAAATGTTAAAATCTCTTAAGCTTACCACAAACCTCATTTCAGGCATCTAACTAAAAACCCATTTAAAAAAAAACATTGACTTTGAGACGAGCGAACCGGAAGTGCTAAAATGCTGACTCATTTCCGGGTTTTAGGACTCATTCCTGCAGCACTGTATTGGAGAGCTGTCATGTTGTCCATCTTTATATATAGTCTGTGTAGTAGTAAGATTGTCACACTTCCTGGAATAGAAATGAAACATTGTCATTGAAGGTTATCCTAACAGAAATTATGTTTTATCCCAAACATTTCGCAAAGCAAATTAGAGTTTATAAAATGATTTTGCATAGGAGAAAGGGCTGACTAACAACTCAGTTGTAGCATGTAGCATAGCCATGTTGCTAACAGATTAAGCATTAAATAGTAGATTTTAAAAAATGTGGACACTAAAGACAATAAAGTATACCATTGTATTTACAATACATTCAACACAATAGTGTAGTGTGAAGTACACAAGCTATAGCACATAGCTTGGTTTGAGGGTCAGTTTTAAATCAGCATGCCTGTTAGCTAAGAAAACCTCTTTTTGCCTCTTTCTCAGCATGACAAATTAGAAAACCAATCATTTTCAGCAAATAAAATAAGCCAATTCAGATCCCTAAGGCCGTTTAATCTATATTTGAGAACACTCAACGCCGTCTCCACATATCAAGAAACAAGACACAATACCAATGAATCCTGAGATAATCTATAATGTCACACAGTTGTTAATGTTTAATCGTGGAGGGGAAAGAGAGACAGAGTGAGAGAAAGTGTGATCATTGTTCCATGAAGTCTATTTTCTAGGTGAGCAGATATCCGTCTTCCAGCCTCCCTGTGGGATTTCTCTCCCCAGCCATTCTCGAGGAACTGAACAATAATGTTGCCCTGTCTGCTGAATGGGTTCTTGTATTTTCTGTATTCACAGCTGGATAAAGGAGAATCCTCGAATGTTGGTTGCTGTTTCTCCCACTGTGAATGGGACCATTTAAAGCCTTCAGCTTGGGTTAATAGTAATACAGTAAGAGTGCGTAGTGGCTATGAATGGAGGTGGAAAAGCGCATAGAGATAAGCAACATTTGTATAATGTACATGCCAACACGCACACCTCACAGCTTGTACTTTATTTTGCACGTTTTTCAAAACTTCACTCCCGCTTATTCTCTTTTTTTGGTTGTTTTGTGGCTTTGCTCTTGAAGGATATCTTTCATGATGTTTCTCCTCTGCTTTTTTCCTTCTTCCCATCTTCCTTTTTTTGGCTGCTACCTTCCTCCTCCTCCTCCTCTTCTTTTCTCCTTCCTGGTGGGATGTCTCAAACTGCAGACTGGCAATACGAGGGTAAGAACTATCTCCTCTTTCATCCTCTGTTAACTGTGTGTTCAGTCACTGTGCTGGCTTATTAACCCCCGCTAACCCTGCAAAGATTGCTGTAGGGGGGGTTACGTCTGTCGTTACCGATGGAAAAATGGGTACTGTCAAGTCTCGCCTCCCTTACCTACCTCATCTCTTTTTCTACTACATTCATTCAATTATATGATTCCTCTGCTCTTTTTCATTTCCTTTCACTGTGGAGAGAAGAATGAAGCTCATAAGCTATATCCACCAGGCTTATCCTTTATTATATTATTGCTGTTTTCCTTACAGTATTTTTCTTTATGTACTTTTTTTGTGTGTATCTCTGAAAAACAAGTGTCTCCTTGTCCATCATCATTTTCTTCTGTGCAGACTCCCCTCTTATTTCACTCCCTTCTGCTAACCTCCGTACACCTCAATCCTTTTTCTCCACTCCTCACCTATGTTCAGTCCTTTTTAGTCCCCTGCTGTTGCCACTCATAACCACACTCGCTCTGATATATATAAGCACTGTGCTCTGCAGAGTCCAATTCCATTTCAAAGAGTGTCTCTCTCTGACGGAGTGATTGCAGCAGCCACTTATTTTTCTGAAGGACAAAACTTACAAACCATTTTAAAACATGTTCAAGTGAATCTTCCGTATATGTTTCACAATCAAGGTTTTTCTATAATGGATATAAAGAAGTGTAGTCCTACGAGTTAGCGATGTTAACTCTAAATGTTCCCTTTTTTCTTTTTTACCTTCCCAGAATGTAAACTGTCTCGGTCGGGTCCTCCTGCTACCATCGTTGCCATAGACGAAGAAAGCCCCAACGGTAAAGTATTCAGCTGCTTTGCTTACTTCGTGATATGCTGGAAAGTGGATTTAAATACAGCTCTATAACTCTAGATATGACAAGTGAACATTTTCGTTGGAATTTAAAACAATCATCACCTTTTGCTGTTTGTTAAACAAACACTGTTACATGATTTTGACCCTTTCTGCACATGCTGATTGGCGTGGCATGTAACCTGCACTCATTAATATTCATGAGGTCTGTGTCAAACTGTGTCATGGTTGGATCCCTGTCCCAGAAGATAAGACGTTAGGTTATTCAATTTGAGCTGTGTATGAGCATAAACAACAACAGCTTTCTATGTGTGCATGCTTGTGTTGCAGAATTTTTAAATGTGAAGCACCAGCCTGCAGCCGGTTAGCTTAGCTTAGCTTAGCTTATCCGAAAGACCGGAAACAGAGGGAAAGACCTAGCCTGGCTCTGTCCGAAGATAACCAAATCTGCCTATACCAGCACCTCTAATACTCAATTAGCATGTTGTATTTTTTGTGTTTAATCCCTACCTGGAGTCTCTACTGGTTGCTTGGCAGGAAGTCACTGCACCCAACCAAGAAATAGTCCCATACACAATACCCCATAAATCCACAAATTCTTGTTTTTACACGTAGAGCTTTGATTCTTTGCCCTAACCCGATAACAGCCTACGGTTCTGAAAAGTGAAGCCAATGCGGAAGTGCCTCAAGTTGCATCCTTTCTAACAGCCAGCAGGGGGCGACTCCTCTGGTTGCAAAAAGAATTCAGTTTTTATAGGAGTCTATGAAAAAATGACCCTACTCCTCACTTGATTTATTACCTCAGTAAACATTGTAAACATGAGTTTATGGTCTCAATCGCTAGTTTCAAGTCTTCTTCAATACACCATGATGTTCATTTAGTAAATGATGGTCCCATTTAGAGTCAAATAGACCATAAAGTAGGGTATGCTTTAGGGCGTGGCTACCTTGTGATTGACAGATCGTTGTCTGGTCTGGGAGTTGTCCGTGTTTTTCACAGCGTGTTTCCAGTCCATGAAAGTTAATTATAACATTTTTGTTGCCTAAAAATCTCTTATTCAGTGTACAGTCGTGCTTAGCTCCACCCTCTTGTTTTACTTCTGGTTGCAAAAAACCAAGATGGCGACAGCCAAAATGCCAAACTCAAGGCTTCAAAACGGCACACCACAAATCAATGGGTGACGTCAAGGGGACTACGTCCACTTCTTATATTCAGACTATGGGCCTGACCTGACCCGCTGGGCTATTATTGCTTGAAATCAAGTTGGGTTTGTGCCAATTTCAGTTTGTCTGTTTTTTAATGCAGAACTTATAGGCTGTGATATGACAGTTTTTGGGCTGTGCTAAACATTCCGTAGGAGAAGGTGCATGTCGGAGATCGTGCCACAAATGTCTGTTCCCGCGCTGAAAAGACTTTAGTTGACTTTATCTTCCATCCATCATTATCCTCCGCTCATCTGGGGCCGGCGTCACGGGAGCAGCAGGCCTGGCGGGGTATTCCAGACGTCCCTCTCCACAGCAATGTTTTCCAGCTCTTCCTGGGGGACACCGAGGCGTTCCCAGGCCAAACGAGATATATAATCTCTCCAGCGTGTTCTGGTTCTACCCCGGGGCCTCTTACCAGTCGGATGTGCCGGGAAAACCTCCAAAGGGAGGCGTCCAGGTCCAGGAGGCATCTGATCAGATGCCTGAACCACTTCAGCTGGCTCCTTTTGACGCGAAGGAGCGGTGGCTCTACTCCGAGCAACCTCAGGGTGTCTGAGCTCCTCACCCTGCCTCTAAGGCAGAGCCCAGCACCCTACGAAGGAAGCTAATTTCGGTATCCGCAATCTCATTTTTTCCGGTCATTACCCAAAGCTCGTGACCATAGGTGAGGTTAGGAAGGTAGATCGAGCTTTGCCTTCTGGCTCAGCTCCCTTTTCACCACAATGATCTGGTACAGCGCCCGTGGATATGCAGGTTTTTAATCAGACTCGGGCCCAAAACTGCTGCTGTGGTTCGGGATCGAGTTGGGCTTGGAGAGAATCTATGCAGGTTCATATAGGATTGGCTCGATTTTTGGGCCTGATCATCGCTCAACAATGAATTAAACAAACAAAAACGTGTGGGCATTTGTTTGACTAGAACACCTAATTTGAATATTTGAGACAAATAGCTGTTTTCTCTTCTCTTCTCTTCTCTTCTCTTCTCTTCTCTTCTCTTCTTTTCTCTTCTCCAAACAAAAATAAGGCTGCCAGAGTTTTCAGACACCTTTTATCTGAACACCAAAGGAAATATCTTCAGTGTATTTTTGTCTCCAGTGTTAGCTCAAACTGTTTGAGAGCCTCTTAGCTAATTAGTGGCTCCTGGTTTGATGGATTTGCCATTTCGACCGTACAGAGGAGTGTAAGCAAACACACAATCCCAGAGCCTATTCGCTGCCGGAGTGCGTTTTAGTGCAGACTTGTTGTGTGAAGTTCAGAGAAGGTTACTCATGGAGGGATCACATTTTGCGGTAATTGATGAGTTTAATTGTTTTGGTCACAGGTAAATGAAGGCTTCTGTTGGCCTCGAGGAAAGCCACTAAATCTTTCACTAATGTGAAATGTAGACAGACATGTTGGTCTGTGTTGTTACATCACCATCTTATCTCCAGCCTAAAGATTACTGTTCAGAAACCTGTCATAATGTTTGCCATGTCTGCATTTCATTTAAATTGTGAGACTTGATCGCTGTAATCCTAACTGACATGAGAAGAGATTAGCATAGCAACACCAGACAGAGAGGAGAGCCGCGCCTTCCATCTACCCAGCTGCCATGTCTGTGTCGTGTTAATGTCTTAGTGCATCCTATGAAGCTAGCCATCTTCTTATTTCTCCTGTTGCCTGTGTACACTTCAGGCTGGGACTCGTAATCACTTGTAGGCTTGCATTTTGGAGGGGGGGGGGGGTTCAGTTTCAGTGGCTTATAAATACAGTATATCAGAGGTGTGGACTGAAGTTACATGACTTGGACTCGAGTCAAATAAAAAAAAAGACAATGACTAGTGATTACACATGGAATACCTTCCCCCCAAGCCCAAAGATTTAAAAGTATGTTATTGAAAAAGTGTGTGCACAAAGACCTTTGAGAGATCCTTTATTAGTTTGTTTGGGAAGAGGATTTTACTCATGGGGGAAAAAACGAAACTGAACTGAACAAGCTGAATTTCTATCTTTTGTTGTTTTCTGCTGAATCCCTGAAAATGTGTGTTTTTTGGACTCTTTGTTTTTGGTGAATACTTTTGGGTCTTGAATTTGATTATATTTGTTTGAATCAATCCGACAGCATCCAATCAAGTTGCAGGAGAAAACCATGAAGAACTAACGTTTTGTTACTGATGACCAGTTGGCGCCAGTTACTCTGTTGTTAAAATACTATTACATTTGGTGAAGGGCGCATTATGACTTGTTTAGGACTCAAAACTCAAAGTTTAGGAACTTGACTTGGTCATTTACTCGGGACTTGAGTGCAACAAAGACTTGTGACTTGCAAAACAATGACTTGGTCCCACCTCTGATATACAGGGTATATCACATGCGATGTTTCACCTCTCCTTCACGCTGAAGCAGTTTAAAACTTTTAAAGCTCGTTTAACATCGACACAAGGGCGTAAGTTTGGTTTCAGAAATGGGGAAGACACAAAGGTTCTTTGAAAAAAAATAAAGAAAAGCAAATTTTGTGAATGTTGAATGCTATTTTCGGCATTTTACATTTTTATAGAAATCTAGAAATTAATACATTATTATTATATTTGTCATATTGTGCTTTCTAAATTGATGACTCTGTAGTCTAATGTAGAAAATAGAACTGCTGTGTATTAATTAATACACTAACATTGACCTTTAGTTTTTGTTGATAGAAGCCTCATATTTTATGATTTTTATGAAAATATTCTAAGTGCATCTTCAATAAAAAGAGCTCTGTCATTTACTGTCATATCTAATATTAGATATTTAATTTTGAAGCGTATTTATAGGAGAATATTAATATTTACTTATTAGAAGTCAGCTTATTGCTGTGAGCTCACGTAATACAACTGCTCAGATGAGCATATGAACATTTTTTCACCTCCTGTTTTTACACATTTGGATTTCAGCAGCCATACAATAAGACGTTATTGTTTAGAGAGATTGAAGTGAGTTAATCAAACTGTAAAAAGTGAGGGAGAGAAAAATAGACACACACCCAGTTCAGATTTTCAACTGCAAAATAGTTTGCACAAGTTTGTTTCAATCCAAGATATCCTAATGGGAGTTCAGCCTCGCAGATTGGTTGAGGAAGCTATAATGTTGTACTTAGTCTGATTATGCAAAAGTGGCAATAACACACTTTTCTATAGATTTGGTTGTAAAACGGCATTATGTATTTAATTGAGTGTTTTGCAGTGGAATTATGTTAAAACCTCTGGCAGCTACAATGTGTGCTCACACATGGCTACTATATATGTGTTCATATAGACACATGTGTGTCTGCATCTTATTGCCTAACAACGATGTGTACATTGCGTGTCTCTTTGTGGCGACGTGTTCATTGTGCACACACTGTACATACAAGTGTGTGTGTCGTGCCTGTTGGTGCAGTAATCTTCCTAACGGGGCCGTCGAAGAATAATTTAGTATCGGAATGGTTTGTATGCATAATGCCATGTATTGCTCTGTGGCTGTGAAATAGTGTCACAGATTTAATAGAGAATCTCGCTTTAGGGTGATTATCTTGGGTTGGTGTGGGCAATAGAGAGAAAGAGAGAGACTCGAGGAAAGGAAAGAGGCGGAGGGAGGGAGGGAGAGTAACAAGATACAAGTTAGGGTTTTTTTCCTCAGGGAAATGTCATAAAAGGAGATAATATTAAAATGAGGGGATTGATTTTAATAATATCAAGTAAAAGGGTGATTATGAGTGGATAGGTGTGGGAATGGGACCGTATAGAGACATGCGCAGAACCACAAAGAGACATCACTATCTCCACTTCAGCAGGGGTCTTCACAACAGCATGATATATACACAATAAGCCATTTCATTTATCAGATAATACATGCTTCATCGGCATACAAAATTGCATGTAATAATGTCCAAACATCTTCGCTTACTGCGCTAACATTATTAATGCACCGCTGTAAATACACTCAGCTTTGCTAATCTAGCTTGATTACTGTACTGATAATGCTGTAGGGGTCCTGAAGCCAAATAAAATAGTAATTATTCCGTACATGGATAGAAAAACATCCCAGCTGATATTTCCAGCAGCAACATATATCAGCTAAAGGGGTTCTCCACTGAAGTTGTTTCTCAATCTTTGTATTAATGTGCTGAATAAAAGTATGACTTTTCCCTAAAAAAAAATATAATGATGTGTAATTAATCATTTGAAAAAAAAATGGGCGGGTCATAAATTAATGTTTTGTTTATATCTGTGGAAGATATCTGACTTCTAACAAGGCTTGTGAGCCAATCGCATAACGACGTTGGTATCACGTGGAATCATTGTGTCATCAGCGATCAAGTTGCCAGTTAATGTGGGAATGTATAATGTATAATGTGGGAAACTAATAAATAGCGATAAAAGGCGGCTGCCTCTGCCATGAACCGATATATATTTGTAACGTGACATCATATCCGTTCCGTATCCGCCACCAAAACAAACCGCAGCCAGCCGCAGTCAGCCGAAACGGCAAAGCAGAAAACAGCCGAGGGTCTGCATAAATACGACCTGAACCCTCACATGTTAAATCAAAAGTGGTAAACACTACACATACGGTAAAGTATGGAAACACTTTGGGTTCCACACATTGCAGGAAAAGCAGAACTAGACATCACGGCTAAAGCTGCATGCTAAATCTGTCATGGACAGGAAACGTTATCGTATTACGCTACAAGTGATTCAACTTTTTCCTGTGGTCTAGTGTTAAAAAAGTTAACACAAATTGCAATAAATGTAATATTGAATCGCAATACTTAAAATCGCAATACCTATCGAATCGACAAATATCGTGATAATATTGAATCGGGAGATTATGAGAATATGCAGGTTGTGCACTGAACTGGCAACCACTTGTTGTGAAGTGAATGCAATGAATCGAGGGAGGGAGAATGCAACATATAGTGGCATAAATGTTATTAATGTTATCAATAGCACCTTTAAGTACACTGTAGAAATAAAAAAAAAACATACATTAATGTCACCATCGTATTCTAATGACACATACAGTCTGCATATATAAACTATAACTATATATAAAATCCTGAATCTGGCTGTGAAGACTGAATTACGGGCCGTCAAAAGCAACAAGTACAAATGCCTGCCCTTTTCCTGGTAAACACACCAGGGGCTTTACTACAGCTGAAGTAGCAGGTGGATGTGGTGATTCCTTTTCAGTCCGTGGATCGTACCTGTCGCCACATTCAGTTAAGCTAATGTCCTGTAAAAATTCTATTAACACGCCGCCACAGTGCTCATTGTCTTACTATTTCCTCCCAATATTCTCTTTACTCTTTATTTCTCTCGGCCTCTCATTCAACCCAATCTTTCTCGCCTCACTTACCTCTGCTATCTTTCCTCATTCCTCTTGCTCTCTAATTGCTCTTTGGGCTTCTCTTTCTTGGACAGTTCCTTCTCTTTGCCCTCTGTGTTGCTGCACACACACACACTCGCGGCTTGCATGCTGTTCTGCCTGTGTGCTCTAACACATGGGTCAATTTAATCAGGTGCTGCTGAGTGCAGTATTCAGTCACACATCCTGTGAAGTGAGGTCACTGTGAAGAGAGACCCATTTCTATTAGATGCTGTATGGAATTAAATTAGACACAGTTTCACAAGGTGTAGTCGCTATCTGTCTCTTTCTTCTTTGCCTCTACGTACTTGTGTGTGTGTTTTTTTTAATTTTTTTTATCCATTTTGCAGACAGTAGCAGAAAAACCACAAGAGAGATAGATAGCCAAAAGATGGAGAGGAATGAAACTGCCCTAATGAATTCCATTTTCTATCCCATTTCTCATATAAAGAAACCAATTTCATTAAATTTCCCCCGTTTATTTAACATCAGCGAATCACAGCGAGGCATTTGACACGGTTTCCATAGCAGCACAGAAGGCCATGACCCAATTTCATGTCTGGCAGATCAGATATGAGATCGTTCAGGGCGTGTGTCTGTGTGTGTGAGAGTGCACATGGAGGGAAAGTAACATACACACACACACACACACAAACACGAAAGCAAACACAATCCCGCCTTCTTCCTCAACTTTTCTCTCTCTCTCTGTCTAAATCTCTGTCTTTAGCTCTCTCAATTTATTGCTCTACCTTTGTCACACACACAAACACACACACACAAGTGTACTGATCTACAGTATGTGTACTAGCGTCCGCTAAAGGGCACATGCCAAGTGAAATTCTTTATTAATTTGTGCTCCACTTAATCTAATATTGTACGTATAAACACACACACACACACACACACATGCGCACCGAAGTAGGCTGAAAACCTGCAACGTCTAATAATGTGCTGAAGAATAATTTTATGCTCACACACACAAACGTTTTTGCGATTAATAATGCAGTGTGTAGAGCCCAGTAATGGGTCTCTTATGATTTGGAGCCGTACAGAGTCAAGTAGTTAAACTGTTTTTGTTTTTTTTAATGCACGTCTTCTGTTATAATATTTTCCATCAAACTTACAAAAATGACCGTGGACAGGTAATGGCTGGACTTGGCAACCGCACATTAGCTTATGAAACTTATTAAACGCATGAATGAGCGTGTGAAGTATAAATACTTAAAACTTAAAATCTCTGTGAAATCCAGCGGACTATTTAATCACACATCTTTGACCTGTGGGGAAGTTTTAATATCGAGATACTAATGCGATCAATTTGAAAAGTTTGGCAACGGCGTTGGGTTTTCATTGACGCTGTCAATCACTTATAAAGTCAGGGTGTTTCTGTTGAACACAGATGTCTATCTGATTTTCCATCTGCCTTTTCTGTCTTCTTGTGAAGCTCACCTTCTCTGACCTCTTGCTCTTCGCTTCTACAACGTTCCCTGGCTTTGCATTGATTGAGAGATAACATGTGGAGGACGGTTTCCATTCAAATCATGTTTTGTCTCCCCGTCTGTATTTCTTTGACTCTCTCTCTCTCTCTCTCTGTGTGTGTGTCTTTCAATATTCCTCTCATTCCCAAATCGCTTCACTGCCCACAGCTGTGTTAAATGAATCAAGTTTTGTTCCATCTGTGCTATCTGTCTTATTAAAATGTTTACTTTTTAAAATGTCTCTTCCTCTGAAATTGTATTTTTGTGTTCCAGTTGGCTTTAAGTATTCCAGGTACCGCTATAGAGAAAACTGACAGAATAGCCCCCATAAATAGTCAGCCTTTATTTAATTTAAATTCAAGCTTTTTACTCTATCTCTCTTTCTGTTTGCGTGCGTCATCTCATTGCCCTTGACCTTGGCTACAACCTACATGTAATTTCCAGGCCTATACTGTACAGGACATGAAGAAAAGTGGAGTGGTTCTTTTTGTATAGTGTCCTTTTCTTTCACTAATACAGTTCGATCTAGGACTATTTCTCTGCAGAAGTTATTGGAATCATGTAAAGCTGTCAATTGATTCAAATATTTAATCGCGATTAATAGCATGATTGTCTATAATTAGTCGTGATTAATCGCAAATTAATCGCACATTTTTTATCCGTTCAAAATGTACCTTAAAGGGAGATTTGTCAAGTATTTAATCCTCTTATCATCATCATGGGAGTGGACAAATATGCTTGCTTTACGCAAATGTATGTATATATTTATTACTGGAAATCAATCAACAACACAAAACAATGACAAAATTGTCCAGAAACCCTCACAGGTACTGCATTTAGCATAACAAAATATGCTCAAATCACAACATGGCAAATTCAAGCCCAACAGGCAACAACATCTGTCAGTGTGTCAGTGTGCTGACTTGACTATGACTTGCCCCAAACTGCATGTGATTATCATAAAGTGGGCATGTCTGTAAAGGGGAGACTCGTGGGAACCCATAGAACCCATTTACATTCACATATCTTGAGGTCAGAGGTCAAGGGACCCCTTTTGAAAATGGCAATGCCCGTTTTTTCTCGCTAAATTTTAGCGCAAGTTTGGAGCGTTATTTAGGCTCCCTTACGACAAGCAAGTGAGCCCACTACAACCTACAAATCCCAAGTTGCGTTAATACGTTAAAATAATTAGTAGCGTTAAAACAAATTTGTGTTAACGCGTTATTATCACATTAACTTTGACAGCCCTAGAATCTGTGTCTCTCTCTCTCTCTCTCTCTCTCTAGCTGATGGGTTAATACAAGTGTTGTTATTGTATCCCCAGGAACATTATTGGTGGAGAACATGCAGATAAATGGAAGGGCCCAGGATCCTGATCGTACCATCTCTCTGTCGCTAAGGGACAACCACGACTACTGGGTGATCCTCGACCCTTCCAAAAAAGCCCTTTACCTGAACAGCACCGGACGGGTTCTGGATAGAGATGTAAGAAACGCCACCAGACTATTTTATTGTAAAAGTTATTTTTTTGTGGTTCCATTAAATTTTTTACTTACAGTGTCTTATCTACTTAACTATTTTGCGTTTCCTGGTTTGACTCTTAATTGTCAGATAGACTGAAATCTTAATGAATCTGGTGTGTCCCATAGCCTCACACTACATTCTCTAGCAGTGTTAATGTTGTTTCAGCAAATGAAGACAGATGCTTGTTTCTTAGTTTAGTTTTTCTTTTTCACTTGACTACACAGGATAAATGTGGCGGGAGCAAATTTTCACGGCTGTCTCACTTTTTTCCAGCATTTGCTATTGTGAGAAACTCCGAAAGTTTTTATCTCCAGCTCAACTGGAAACAAGCAGCCTCCTGCTGTTTCGCTCTGTAAAGTAATCCAGCGGATGTTTTTGAAAGTCTGATTTGGCACAAAAAGTACAATCCAAGAGGCTGGCAGTCGTCTGTGCAATAGTTTTACTTATTTTGGTTTATTTTCTGGTTAATTATTTATCGCTATTGTACCATTGCAGTTTTTAACCATTTATCTATCCTTCTGTTTTTCCTTTTTTTTTTTCAGCCCCCCTCGTATATTCAGTCCATTGTGGTTCAGGTTCAGTGCTACAACGTGCTGGTAGGCTCAGTGATCTTACACGAAGTCCGCATCGTTGTTCGAGACCGCAACGACAACGCACCGCATTTCCAACAGCCGAGATACTATGTCGCCGTCAGTGAGGTAAAACACACACACACACACACACACACACACTTGTACGCAGTAAATGTTTCACACATATAAACACACCTAACGTCTTTCTCTCACAGGGATGTAGTGAAGTAAAAATAAATCCATAAAGCTAAGTGCGGTGGAAATACCTCACGGTCTTTCACTTAAATCAAGAGCCATTTATTGCACATATACTGCAGTGCTGCTGTCTATCATGATGGCAGGTAGAGGACTCACAGGTCTGAAACTAGAGACCACAGGAGGGGGGGCGCGAGGGGATACAGTCCAGTCCAGCATGAGCACAGTACAGTAGGGTCAGTTGTAATGCACCAAGCTTTTCCCATGCTGCTCTGGGGGTCAGGTGTAGCGCTAACAAGGCCAGCATTGACCTGGTGTATGTAGATACTGTGTGTATTTTGAATAAAAAATAGTACTGTACATGGCATTTTGCTGTCAGAGTACAGTTAAAGGGCCGCACGTAAGCAGGCAAAAAGCGAGTTTTTGGGCAGCCGAGGGACGGATCTAAATGTGTTATTCTGAGGGTTGCAGAATAGGCCTTAAGATGCCAATCCCACAGTTAGTGTGTCCTCCAGAGTCTGGGGGAGCAGAATTTAACTAGTGGAGGTTCAAACTGAAAACTGGACAAGGATACATGTAGCCTGCTGCCAGCACAGACCTAGGCGGACCCAGTAGAATATCTCATTATACAGTCCTCCACAGCCTGTCCAACTCAATCTGTCTTCTCAACCTCTCTTTCTCTCTCTCTCTCTCTGTCTCTTGGCCTCTCTCTCTCTGTTTTTGCAGCTTCCCACACTCCCTCACTTCCGTGCCCCCCCCTCACCACTTCCAGCTCTTCATTATGTCACCTTTTCTCAACCTCCCCACCTTTCCTCTGCCACACTCTATATATTTCGGGTTGTCTTTCCTCATCCTCCTCCTCCTCCTCCTCCTCCTCCTCCTCCTCCACCACCACCCCGCCACCTCTCACAGCACTCCACTTTCTCATTACTCCTCCTAAAATAATTCCCTCCGCTCACTTCAACGGCCGCCATACAATTTAGGAGACGCGTCGTAAAGAACTCTAAAATATGATTCCCGTGCCAGCCCAAGGTAAATGTGGTCAGTTTGGCGGTAATAATTTAAAAAAAGTGAATTCATTTATTCTGATATGGGCAATAATTAAAATTTGAGTGCAAGTCTGCTCATTAGGCAGACAGCTATGTCTAATTCACTTTAGTTTGCTCCCAGAACTCCAACCACCTATTGCAGTAAATTTAACACTGCGAGGGTGACTCAGGAGTTACATGCAGCTTCATCATTAAACCTGCTTCTACTTGTCTATAACTAACGATTATTGGGTGCACGAAAGTGAGGAAAGTGACAGATTAAGACACACAGAGAGGCAGTATGGTTATTTATAAGAACGTCTAGGACATAGTTTATGAGTTCACCCTGAAAGTTTTCGGGTACAAGGTGATCCTCGTGGCTGATTTCATGAGTTGGCAGTGGTGCCGGAGTCTGGAGTTGTTTCATTAGAGCCGTATCCGCAAGTGGCAAAGTGACAGCGCGAGACGTTCTGAAGACCATTGTTGGATCAGTGGGAGGCAGAGATAACCCTGTTGAGGGAAATGATGTAACAAATCATTGGTGCGGCAGCTTAATTAAACTTAATCTCAAATGTTTCTCGTGCTGTCTGGAGATTAGACTTCTGTTTTGACACATAATCACAGATCCCAAGGCGCATGGCTAAAAAAAAAAAGTATACAGCATGGCAATTTATGGCTGGCAAAGTTCTCTCTTTCATGTGCTGTGGCATGAGTTCAACTTTCGGGCTCAGAAAGTCTAATCGAATGCCTTTCTGAATATCTAGCTTCTGTTTCCTCTACTAGAAAGTGAGCTATCTTGTTGCACATGTGCAGTGGAAATTAAAGTGAAATTTAAAGCACAAATGAAAGCCAAAATCCAAAATCCTTTGACAGTTTGTATGTACATTTGAACTACTTTCCAATAGAGCTGCACCCGATTCAACTGTTATCAGCTCATTAAATGTGCGCAATCAATTGTTATAAGCCTCATATATATGGGACAGTAGGGGCCTGCTACACCTACTATGTTGTAAAAGTGAAAGCAAAACTTAAAAGTAACACGTTCGTTTACATTTTTTAATGTGATATTTCTACCAGTTTTGCAAAGAAATCCAAAAATATTTTTAATTTACACATTTAGTTTGTTTTTACCTGAAATGAACATGGGTTAGCTACAAAACCATAATTTGGGAAATGCTAGCTGTCTGCAGCTGGTGTAACATTGGTTAGCTAAAAAGAGCTACCTTGACATCTTTAAATTATCTAATAATGGAGCATTATGTTCTGCCGCTGTGCTGACTTCCAATACGTAACGCAAGATCACATGCAAAATAGCTAATGTTACAGTAACTGACTGTAACATCAGTTAGCTAAACAGCTACCACAGTGTATATTATCTAGTTCTCTGTAGCTAGTGTGACAGTGGTTAGCTACTACTGTTACTTCTACTACTTTGATAGCTCTTTGCATTACAAAAACTCAACTCCTCAGTGTATTCCCAGTACTTTGGCTACTGTTTGCTGCTGCTGGTGGAGTTTATGATTGAGTTTATTTTGGTGAAGAATGGTTTTGGACTACAGTCAGATTTTGGCTCAACATTTTAGGCCTGATATCAAATATAAAATGGATCACTACTGTGTCACATCAGCCAGTGGCTCCATTTATATTCATACAATTTATAGGTAAACTATGTATACCATACTCAAAGTGAGAATGAATCAGGGAGCAGGGGCATATTGGATTGAATTGTTTGTAGTTCATTAATTTTGTTAATTTCATTTTGAGAAATGGGTAGGCGTAAGAAGCTATGGTGTACCTCCATCTTTGTGGTCATTGCTGCAATCTGTTTTGCCTTTAACTCATTATTTTTTAACGGTGAGTCTTTGGGTCCAACTTGTTTCTGTTTTTATTATTATTTTATTTCACTGAAATCAAAGACCAAAATGAAGATAAAGACACCCACACTGTCTTTTTTTCTTGTGAGACAAGCACTTTTAACATAACTTGCATGATTTTCTATCACCCATATATCCCGCTTTTATCTAAAATCTTCTATTCAATGGGGCAATGAGGTGTAGCAAACAGACTGCAGACAAAGAGACAGTTGGACAAACCATGCTGCCTGTGTTTCATTTTATCTCCAGAGCAAAATGAAAGCACACAAACATTTACAAGCTGATCTTCCTTCTCAAGCCCCATTTGAGCACAATAAACATAAAACTGCAAGTCATTTTCTGTTTGCTTTGTAGAGACAGTGGGGTATCAAGATCCCTCATGGCCAGACGCATGTGAAGAGTTTTTTAATGTGCCCCTCCCTTATCTCTGCCACATGCAGGCAGTAGATGTCAGGAAGACAAGACACGACAGTTCAGGATAGAAGCTGTTTGATGTCAGTGGTGCAGAGTATGAAAGTGTTTAAGTGTTTGACATCATGTAGTGTGAGCTTGTAGAAAAAGATGCTGAAATTCTCTCTCTGTGTTGTGTTTTCTAGCTGACGCCGGTAGGAACCACTATCTTCTCTGGTTTCTCGGGGAACAACGGGGCAAAAGACATTGATGACGGTCCCAACGGACAGATAGAGTACACCATCCAGTACAACCCCAAAGACCCGGTAGGTTATCTATCTGCCTGCTGATCTCTTTAAAGTATGAAGTGGCCAGGTTTTAGCTCATCATGCAGGCTATTGGTTTAGCACCACGGCTATGGCAATAAATCACCAAAATTACCATTTGTATATCAATTTATATCATTTTAACAACAGCAAAACTATATCAAAACATCTGTTTACAAACTCTCACACAACCCTTGCAGTGTAATTGTACTATTTAAAATCCTTCCGCATTAAGTGTCAGCATTGCGCAGGCGAGCTACTCCTCCGTGCGAGGACTATTTATGCGGAAGTGTTTGAAATAGTGAGGTTTTAGCTAAGATGAATGTGTTTGGGTGGTACTTAGCATACTTAGATTATACTGTTCGAGTTGTGTGAGAGTTTGTAAAGGATTTTGCTGTGGAGGCATGCGAGAAAAACAAAGTTGTCTTCAAGAATTCAAGGTATCACTGTGATAATTAATATACACATGATCATTTTGGGGTTAACTATTCCTTTAAAATGTAGCATTACTGAGAGCAACAATAGAGCAAAAATCAACCAAAATTCACTAAGAAGCCTGTATATTTACATATTCACTTATTTTATTGATTTAAATTGACATCATAGCAGCATTTCGGCCGAATATTCCTTCAGTTTGGTTTGGAAGTTTCAATGGCCAAATGCTGTTGTACAGTATGCCACATATTCCTATCTCAGAGTTTAGTTGAAAGATATTTTTTGTATAAGTTATAACTGACCTCAGGAACAGATGGGCTACTCTAGCCATGTAATGTTCAAAGATGAATTATTGCTGAAGATTGTATCATTTACTTGCTTCATGAGAGCGGATATAACACTCTTTCTATAATCTCTCACTCGCTCCATTTTCCCAAGAATCTTTATTGGTAGGATAATATGGAGCTCAAAAGCTTTCAATAAGCTATTAAATAAATAAATAAATAAATATCAGCTCCCAGGGCTCCTCCGGTCACTGGACCGCCATGATCAGAAAGATCAACGCTACCGCTCTGTCTGTGCTCAGCGTCTCCTCTCCTCATTCCTCTGTGTGTGCAAGTGTAAACATACAGTACCTCAAAGTCACGTTTGCGGGCCCTCTCCCCCTAAACAGCGGCGTTTTGAGGCTGATGTGATGATCATCGGCAGTGTGGCACAGTGCAGCCTCCGGAGGCTTCCTCTCAGCCCTTTCAGACAGAGCGATCGGATCTCAATGTGGACATTGGAGATACATATTAATACCAGGTGTAAACCTAATCAGGTTAAATCATATCTGGATACAGTCTGCATACAAGACACATTGTAATGCTAGGTGTAAAGGGGGGTCTTTGATGCTGAGTAATAAGCGGACCTAGCTAGGTAGCATTAGCAGCCTTGCTAAGCTAACGCCCGGGCCAGACTGGGCACGTCAGCAGCTTATGGCGCTGCTGCTGCTGCCAGTCTTTTCTTTCTACATATAATTTGCCTTTCATAATGGCCATTTCATTTCATTATAAATGTCATTGATATTTATTTTAAACTGAAAAAGGTGTGCTCATTTGTAGATAATAGTAATAAGCGACAATTAAAACCTCGTACTTTATTCATTCATGGAGCCATGCAAGTCACTGCATTTTCTACAACCCTGTCCTGCAAATGTTTCAGAATAAAAGCCTTGTGTTAACAAATGAAAGAATTCTGTCCACAGAAAAAAACTCTGGAGAGCTTGTATTTTGAAACAGAAGCAGCAAGTGTTGATTTAAAAATAAACCTTTACTTTTTTTCATGTCAGTGACATATTCTACAGATATCTAGACATTGAAACTGTAGTAATGTTGCTGGTATGATGTCAATATACTGTCAAAAGAACATTTTCACTGTGTTGTTGCTTTGAACTGTGCGCAGTTCATAGTAAAAATAGGCAAGACCTCGAATCTTTAGAAGAGATGCAGCTGACACGCAGCTGAGCCGCGCTGCTCATGCAGGCTTTGTGGCTGCTCTAACCTGTTAACATAGACGCCGAAATAAAAAAGCAAGAGGTTCCGCGTGGCTCACGCAGGCTGTCTAGCCCAGCCGTAAGGCTTAGAAGCTACATAAGTTTAATTACTGTGTCAGCAGCAACTGGTAGCAGTGCTCGCTGCAAGAGGCAGGGGGTACGTGATTGGGTGAATAGTATTGAAATCATATTCTTGGCAGGCTGATATACACTCACTTCTACAGTACTAATACACTTTTACTGCTCTAACTTAAACATGTAACAATAATCCTCCCACTATTATTACGTGACTTAGCTTGTTTAAACTCTAAAAAAGTGAAAAATGAACTGTTGATCCTGCAATTGACTCACTATGTTTGTATCTTCGTGTGTTTCAGACAACAAACAGAACCTTTGACATCCCCCTGACACTGTTTGGCTCCGTAGTTCTCAGAGAAAGACTCAACTATGAGGAGATAACACGCTACCTGGTCATCATACAGGCAAATGTAAGTGATTTTTGTTTTTCATCTTTGCCTCCACTTCTCTCTGCAGCTATAAAGAACCAATTCTATTCTAAGTATGATATAATATTTTGTCATATAATATAAAAAGTGGAAATTATTGAAAGGTAAAGCTTTCATCTGGGACCCGTTATAAAGGATGTCTGAAGAAAATAAACTCTCTCCTGATTGAGTGGGAGTCTAGTCTGCAGCCTGGAGTGTTGTTATTTTTATGTAAATTTTTATTATCATGGTAACATTACTGTTACACGCAGCCTTGGACTATTTCTGCTCTGTTGAGTCAGCCCTAAGGGAACTATAAGCGCATCCTTAATTATCACTAATGTCTTTGTTAATGTAATTGTTTCCCTCCTTTTATTTCACGGCACTCTGTATGTTTTATTTATAAAAGTGGTCTATGATGTAGTTAATTTCACTCAATATGCAAAACAGACTCATGAGGAACAGTGGTAGAAGTTTGAAGGATCTAAACTGAGAGAGAAAATTGTTTAAGTTGCTGATTGCACCATTAGAGTTTTTGTAGTGACAGGAAAATCTTGCTTACAAAAAAACCCTTTAGTTCTCGACAAAGTGTGGCAAGTCTCAAGGCCCATTTACCCTGAAAGCATAATTAAAAGTCAACAGTACACTGAAAGATTAATGTGTTTCTGACTGCTTGAAAGCCTGACGTAGTCACTGTTCATCTGAATACAATATTAAAGGTGTTTTGAGTGGCTGTAAATTTGCTGAATATAAATTCTGAGCAAAGGCTTAGAGACCATGTGCTGCCAGGGGAACAAACACTTTGAATAAGGCTGACCTTTTCAGCTGCACTGTTACGTGAGGGCAAAATGAAGCCACGGTAACTAACTAACCATAGCTAAATAATTCATGTAAACAACAGAGTGATTACATATTTTAATTACTCCCCTACATTTCACAGCTATAAATACATGTTCATATTATTGGCAATGAAAAGAATACATTAACATTTTGGGAAATATATTCGCTTTCTTGGATGAGAAAATTGATTCCACTCTTATGTCTGTACGATATGAAGCTACAACTGGTAGCCATTAGCTTAGCTTAGCTTGAAACAGCAAGCTAACCCGCTTCTGTCCAAAGGCAAGGAAATTGACGTACTATCAGCTCTGCAGCTCACAAATTAACACAATGCACCTGGTTTGTTTAATCCATATAAAAACTGAAGAGTAAAAATGACAAGTTAAGGTTTTACAGGGTTTATGTGCTGTGCTCCAAGTTTACAAGTTGTGACGTGTTTGTTGACGTTGTCAGAAATGGCGGAGGCCTTGGCAGTTCATTTTTCAGTATATAATAAGTTCATATTTTTTAATTTAAGTCATATATTGTTTTTCTTCATAATTTTATAATAGGTCTGAGGAAAATGTTGATATTCCCAACCGCCTCATCTTTTTCCTCTGTCATTGCATTTCCAGCATTATTTTACCTGCTTGCTAGCTAAATTGTTAGCCTCTCTGGCTTCTAGGCGCCGACAGTAGCGTTAATATTGCCGTTGCTTAGCAGCGGTGTTCTCACGACTTATGCATACAAGTATATTGTGTACACGACTTCACATGTCGTAACCACAAGCTCACGAGTTTCATTTGAAGGCACCAATTTTTCCCTCCAGGTCAGTGACTAAGCTAGCTGTTTCCCCTGATTACAGTCTTTATGCTAAGCTAAGATAACCGTGTTCCGACTGTAGCTTCACATCTAACGCACAGCTACGAGAGTGGTGTCAATCTTCTTCTGTAATTCTCAACAAGATAGTGAGGGTGTGTATTTCATGTCAAACTATTCACTTAAGTCATAATGTGCAAAATAATATATGTCTAAACAATTGTACTTCTCTGGAAAAAAGTGATACATGTGTTGTTTTTCTTCACTGACAGAGAACATGAAACAATTAAAGCCTGCAGAGTGGGCAGAGTGCAGAATAAAAATACAATACCGGTGTTAATTACAGTTACTGTGGAGGCTGTTCTTTGCTGTCACTGTCTAGTTTACATTCCCGCAGTTATTTTGAAATGCATGCAGTATGTAATTAGATTCTTTATGGTGTCAATCGTTGCTTGAAATTAACTGCTGTCCTTGTTATGAAAGAAGCCCCACAAAAACATGGATGTTACCAAAAAAAGAGAGCGAGTACAGCACCATGTTTTGAAGAGATTATTTCCTGACGAAGGGGAAAGTTAGTGGGACACAAATAAAGATTTTAATGGCAGAAAGCTATGTTTCTTTTATATACAGACATATCTTTTCCTAAGAAAAGGGAGGACATGCGATGGTTGCATTAATTATTCAGTTTCCTATAGATTCCCTGATTTGGCTGTTTTGTACTGTGAGCTTTATAAAATAGAAATAATAAAAAAGCATGTTTGTGTAAATCTTAATTATCTTGAAATAAAAACTGAAAACACAGCAGTTATATTGACCATTCAGATGAATAGGCCAATTAAGTGTTTCCTGTGAATTTGCTGAGCAGTTTCCTTTGTATGTAATTGGGTAGCAGATACTTCACCAACAGCAGAGCAACACGTAGACATTAGCACTGGAATTAGAAATGTGTACACAAAAGAGTGATTGCACTTTAATGCCTAAGCAGAAATACAACTTTGTGAATAGCTTTTCTTTCGGTGTCTGACAAGGATTCAGCGTTTCAAGTTGTATTGATATTTTACTGGGCCCTCACTGAAATGCAGCCATTTCATCTTAAGGTCTCCTGAAGGTCTTCTTCTGGACAAAAACTTAATAGTGTGCAAGCACATCCATTTTTTATTTTGTATGCATCAAGGTCATACATTTTGGTGTGGGTTTTTTCAAAGGCTTAAGACCGTAACACAATCCAAACATTGCCACAGAATTACTAGGATTCAGTTAATTTTCATCTCTGAATAAAAGGTGCCACTGGGTGTACTGTTCTTTCAGACATTTAAGAGCTGGCTGTATTTTTTTGTTAGAATAGGCCTACTTCTTTTTCTAATACAAATACATGTACTGTGAATGTCAGTAATTAAATCAAAACTCGGTTATTGGTCATTTGACATATTATAAATATTTACTATATAAAGAAATGCCTTGTAGTTTTGTTGTAGTACCACATTTCACCAGTGGGATGTGTAGGTCTCTTTTGGGTTGGCTGGGTTTGCTGACTGTGACCATCTGTAATGGTACATGTAAGCTCCATATTTAATGAACAGTTATGAGAGTGGTGTTGATCTGCTCATCTCATGGTACATGTTCACAGGGGCGTTTTTTATCGCGAGGGATCGCCTCGCTTCCCAGCATTGGACGCTTGATGGGCTGCCACTAGAATCTAAGCACCTGATTGGACGAACGCTTTCCCTCGTGGGCTGCTGCTCCCAGCTTTGAAACTGGAACCAACATGGCGGCTCGTTTGGAAACTTTCTTTTCTTATATCAGAAAAATATTTCAGCGAAATGTGTTTCTGAAAACATTTTATTCAAGAAAAAAGCCATGCAGTTGCTGAATCTGTCATTTATTTGGATTGACAAAGCTTAGTTTAAAAGTTTCTCTGGAGTTTCCAGGGGCGGCAAGTTGGGTGGGACGCCTGTGCATAAAGTAGCCTAGACTTCAACTTTAGAGCCTACGTGACGCCCTGTCTCTCGAATTGCGCCACCAGAATGCATTGCACGGCTGCTTACCACAAAGACAATGAATGGGAAGCATGGAAAGGACGGAGTCTGTGGACATGTACCATAGCAGTCGAACATGACAAAATGAACGCCCCTCTTCCTCCGCTTTCTCTCTAATAGGAAGAGGGTTATAGAGTGTTCCAGGGCTGATGTATTTTTGTAAACCAACCAGGAAGTTAGCATCGCCCTGGTTCCCTCAACAAAAAGCCAATGGGATTTTTCCATTGGATTTTGAAATATTTCAGAAAATAAGCTCTGTAGCAAACAAACGTTTATGATGATTACACGTTTTGATCAGCAGGATAATCTTCACAAAATAACACTTTCATGATTTATGAGCTTAAACAAACTACCCCACGGTTGCATCCCAATCCAGGACAGCTAGCTAAACTGAAGCAAAACTTGGCACTCCGTACATTAATGTTATTAATTGCCCTACGACCTCTCAGCGCAAATCATATAGGGGGAAACATGTTTTACCTGTTAACCGGCAGCGGCTTGTATCTTCAAAGGTCATTTTGTGATCTCACAGGTGTTTACTGTCTGTCCGGGATGAGAGCATCTTTGCCCGGGGCGAAACCGAGGTTTAAATCCCGTGTTTGCACAGGCGTTCCTTGCGGACGTAGCATAACGTTACAGCTTGTAGTCAACATCAACGTTACAGTGAAGAGGAGAACAGTGGGGCCATATTTGTAGTGCTGTTGCTGAAAGACTGCCTCTAATAGTTGGTTTTGCCCCGGGCAAAGATGTTCTCACCCCCGGCAGACAGTAAACACCTGTGAGATTCAGAAAATATATTTTAAAGACGAGGCCACAGATGGGGCTAGGGAGAGCACCGCTGACCAAAGCTGTATTTTATACATGCTACCAACAATGTCAAAACGAAAGTCAGACACTTTCTTTGGGTGTTAAAACCAGATTTGCAGGTGGAAATAAAATGTGTAAAGATAAATTCCCTAGGCGAACTACAGTATATGTGCGGCTGTAACACCTGATCAAGTGTATAGCCACATTAACTGCATAACTTACCCCTTATGATGTATCTGTATGTTTATTTTGTTCAATTACACCAGTAAGACCGGTAGACTGATGGATATTACGCTAACATTTTTTATGACTTGATTGCATATTTGCCATTGAGGGCAAGAAAAATATTTTCGAATTTGGTTTATCTGCATGTTTAGTCTAATGTAATTTATATCCTTTAATTAAACCAGAGTTGTGATGAGTTATTTGCTGTATTTAATTCTTCAAAGTGTTTCTGGACAGTGATTGAATAGCCACAAACAGGAGTGGGTTTTTGTATGAATAATTCAAATACTTTAGTTGTGTTTTTTATTTAATCTATTGCTCAAAATGCCTAATCTACTTGAATGTTGCTGCAAAACAGATTTCACACCACTTGTTAGGTACTAAATCTTCCCTGCGTGTCTTTTTATCTAATTATTGTTCATTATTGAAGCCTGGAAGGTGTCGAACAATATTTGCTATGTTTAATTCTTTCAATTTTCTTCACTGAACAGCAACAGATTGGAGTAGGAACACTGCAATGTTATGTTATGTAATTTGCAAACTTTATACTACACTTGGTTTTGCTGCAAGGTTTTTATTAAATGTTTTTTCCATAAATCTGTAATGTTTAATCAATCATTGATTATGATCAAGGAAAAAGTGTAAAATGTTGTGTACTTAGTTTGCTAGCTTTCATAAAACATTTTTAATGAAATACATGACATACATTGGTGGAATAAACATGCCCAGGCAGTCTGTGCTGCGCTGAGGCAGATATAAACACATTAGAAGTCTGTTTATCTGCCCTTGATGAGGTATAAATTGACATGAAGATGGTAAGTCAAGTAGACACCAGCATTTGAAGGAGAGCTCCCTGCAGCTTGGTTGATTCGATTTTCTGGAAATATTCAGCAGGACTACGTTGTGGTCATTTTCTATTCTAGACATGAAGATAAAGATATGCAAATATCTAAAGAAGAAAGTGCAGTATCATCCAAAAATAAAATGAAACCTCTCTCTCTCTCTCTCTCTCTCTCTCTCTCTGTCTAGGACCGAGCCCCCTATCCCAGTGAACGCCGTACGGCCACCACCACTCTAACTGTGGATGTACTGGATGGTGATGACCTGGGCCCCATGTTTCTACCATGTATGCTTGTAGGAAACACCCGTGACTGTAGTCCCATCACGTATAGGGCTAATGTGCTGGAGCTGACAGAGCCGGTAAGTGTGTGCCTGCTAGGTACCTATATTATATACTGCCTTATATTTGTGTGTATGGTGCAGAGGGTGTGTTTCTATTTGTGTCTGTGTGATAGTGAGAGCTGATCTCTTGGGGCTCATCCTCACAATTTTGTATGCTTCTGAACGGGCACTGCACTAGTTTAACAAATTCCAAGACTATGAAGAACTGATGTTGCTCCTGTGTATCTACTGACTTTAGTTATGTTGCACATTACTCATCAAATAATTTGTCAGCCCCTTGAAATCCAATGAAATTCATTTTTTTAACAGGTAACAAATGGTTTAGGAACTTAACATTGGAAATTAGCTAACTTATTCTGGTAACTCTTATATTACAAAATTGTGTGCTTTTTCAAACCTCTGAACTTTCAAACATGGTATAACGTGTCTGTGTCACGCCTGCAGTTAGGGTCTGTGTCCACCAAAGCGCTTGTATGCCTCCGTGCCAGCGACAGCATTATGTTTTTCGGTTGTCCGTCCGTCCGACCCATTCTTGTGAATGCAATATCTCAGGGACGCCTGTAGGGAAATTCTTCAAATTTGCCACAAACGTCCACTTGGACTCAAAGATGAATTGATTAGATTTTGTTAGTCAAAGGTCACTGTGAACTCACGTCTGTCCCATTCTTTTGAACGCAATTTCTCAGGAGATCCTTGAGCGAATTTCTTCAAATATGGCACAACTGTCCACTTGGACTCGAGAATGAACTGATTAGATTTTTTTTTCGTGGTCAAAGTTCAAGCTAACAAAACACGTTTTTGGCCATACATCAAAAATTCATATGCTAATTATGACAATTTCACACAAATTTCTAATAGATGAAGTGATGACATTTTGGACTGACATGGATGTAAACTGCAACTTCACTGGTTTGCGGAACCATACAACCACAAGGCGGTAATTTCCCAGCTGAAAACACCAGGTGCTCTGCAGAAAATGCCCAGCTGGGAGCGCTTGCGAGCACCTTCGAGGCACAGCCTTTTTTTCAGCCAAGACGTTTTGGTTGCATCTGGTTGCTATGATACGGAATATCATATCATTATCATATCGCAAAAGTAAAAATGTCAGCACAAGGTAGAGTACTCTGAGAGGGCTCTGGCCCTTGCTCTGGTTGAAGGGAGGGCTGAAGCCCGCTGGTCTATGTGAGTTCATGAGATTTTGTGGCCAAGGAAACATTGTTTGGTTCAAGAGTTGAAGTTGGACGAAGCCCAAGTTTAAGGAGAACTTTTGTATGAGCAAGACACAGTTTGAAGAGTTACTCCGGAAAATTGCACCCTCCATATCAAGGAGAGACACAAATTACCGGGAGGCCAAAAGAGTTTACACATCTAAACCCATTAGTCATTTAATATAATTAAAGCAAGCAAAAGTATAGATTGTTTTTATTGGCAACGGGAGATTTATTCAGATTGATAGCTTTTAGATTAAGGGTGGGTTAGAGGCAAGGATAGAGGCTAGGCAAGAATAGTGAATGATGTGTGTGAGGTAATGTGGTCCGTGATGGTCCCGGAGTACATGCCATACCCTGAACAACACCAGTGGAAGAGGATTGCAGGAGACTTCCATAGGCTATTGAACTTTCCCAGCTGCCCGGGAGCAATCAATGGGAAGCATGTCGCAGTTCAGGCCCCATCATCAACAGGGTCCATGTTACAATAACAATTATAAAGGGAGCTTCTCCATTGTCCGCTTAGCAGTAGTTGATGCCCGCTTCGGTGGTGGTAAAGATGGTGGATGTGGGGGCATACGGGAAAAGCAGCGATGTTGGGACCCTCTGTGCCTCTGACAGTGGAAAGGCCCTCCGCATATTAACAGGGAAAAGAGTGTGTTCAATTGCTGTCTTTCCTGTGCCAGGAGGATGGTTGAGTGCACATTTAGGACCCTTGTTGCCCAGTGGAGACTCACTCTACCACAGAGTGCTTCTCCAAAGGTCAGATGTAGTGGTGAAGGCCACTGGCATCTTCCACAGTTTGGAGGCGGCTGATGATGAAGAGGAAGGAAGGTGTGCCCCGCCGACATCGATGCTGCAGCTTGCCATCCAGCGAGTAGGCAGCAACAACACCTCTATACTAAGGAAGCACTAGAAGTTAGATAGAGGTGCTACTTCTTCTCTCCAGTGGGCAAAGTTGCATGACAGCACTCTGTTATCTAATGCCTCTCCAGCTCCCACCACCATCAGGACCACTTTCAGGACTTAAATCAGTACCATCGACATCAGTACCACCACCATCAGTACAATCACAAAAAGCTCTTTTAAGGGGCAACGATATCCCGAGGACTCTAGCTGACTGCTGCTTACCTGACAGACCCGTGGCAAACAAAATTCCAGCACTATTTTTCATTTTGATATTGTGGTGGTCCGGTGATGTCATCTGGTATAGACACGGATACTGAGAGACCAGCAGTATTAATTTGTCCTCCATTGTGTGGATGTGACGGTTGGTTTTTGTGGTATTTGGGTTAACGTCTGGGTAAAAAATGACAGTGACGAGCGCAGCGTTTAACCAAAGTTGACATTTTTTTAACAAAAAAACACTAAACGTGCAGCGCTCGGTGCAAAAAACGATTTGATGGACCCCCTAAAAGTAAAAATATGAAACATTTACTTATTCAACTTGACATTTGCAATTTCTATCTCCACAAACTACTTAAGTAATGAGAACAAAGCATAAAATCATTCGCGTGGGCTCACAAGATATGCACTCCTGTTCTGTTTGTGAACTCTTGCAGAAACTCTCAGTAGTCTTTCAGTAGCAATTAGCAACATGGGAAACAAACACACTGAATGTTTAATGATAAAAAGTTGTTAGCTGTCACATAGTCTGGCCTGTAGTTATGAACTGAAAATGGATATTATTGCATCGCCCATACAGATGATATAACCATGTTTATTTTAGGAAAAGAGTTGTGTTGCAGATGATTTCTTGTTCTTTACTTTTGAGATTCAATTAGGTGTTACTGTCTTCCTGAAAAAAATGTATAATGTTTGATAATATAACTATAATTTCCATATGAAAAATGCTCACAAAAGTACTTTGGGCAGCTCCGTAATTAGAAGGAAAGCTACTGTATTCAACGACCCTAAGAGACTGTTTGCACAAAAACTTGAAGTTGGCCTGTTATTTTCTGACAGATTCTACTGTAAATCTCTTGTGTATTAACAAGTGTTATTTAAAAATAAGTTTGCAGCACCGTGGTATGCATTTGTGCTTACGCAGCTGTATATATAATTTTTTGCATTTGTATCTCAGGCATTTAGCTGATGCTGTTATCCAGAGCGACTTACAATACCACTTTGTGAATTAGACAAAGTTGCTGCAGGCAAAATCCTCAACTCTGACAAGTCAGCAGAGCATTCATCCCTTACCACACGCAAGCACACACGCACACACACCCTTGATGGTGACAAGCTAGCAGTGCGTTCATGCCTTAACACCCCTGATCCACCTACACACACACACACACACACACACACACACACACACATAACAGTGTCAAGCCAGTAGAGCAGTCATGCCTAGATGGACATTGTCTACTTCATCTCTTTGTTTATATAGATCTGTGTTACACACACACATACACACACACACACACACATACCCATACGCTCACTTTACACCAGACACACTGAGGGAACTCTTTCTCTGCCTTCAAACCTCCTCTTATCTCTCCCCATTCACACATACACACTTACAGACACACGCACAGTTTTTCTCCAAGCCAGGAGAGACACGGCGAGGAACAACAGGAGTAAATCAAGTTTACACCTCGTGGTTTTTGAGAAGGAGCAAGTGTACGCAGACAAGGACAGGGTTTACGGTGGAGAGGTAGAGGGAGAGGGGGTGGTGATGTGGAGGGGGGGGGGGATCAAACAGGGAGGAAGAGAGAGGTAAAGTCAGACACAGGAAAAGTTATGCTGGGGAAAAAACACTTGAGGGGTTTTTAAAAATCTGAAGCGATGCATAAAACACGTTGAATCAAACACAAAGATTGTTTCTCACTTGTCAATTTGCTCCCAATACACAGCCGCTGCTGACTCCAGATGCTTCACTGATTCCAGTATTTATGATCTTAAAACATCACAGCATTAAAGAAAAACGGGATCATTCAGAAAAACTAAAGCTTCTCTTTTCTAATGGTGATTTTCACTCTTTGAATGGGACTTTGATCCGTGTTCACTACAGGAGTTGGGACCTTTGCAGACGTCAGATTAAAGCTCATAATTAGGGAACACAGACATTTTGACATGCCGTAGCAGGAAATGCACAAGTGTGTTTGATAGAATTAATAATGGCTGCATAGGATGCCATGCAGTTTCGCCAGTTCCAGGACCCTTGCACTGTACCTGCCGGCTCATTGGCATGGCTTAAAGGTACAGTGTGTAGGATTTGGCGGCATCTGGGGGTGTGGTTGCAGATTGCAACCAACTGAATACCCCTCCGCTCACTTTTCCATTTCCAAGACTGCAGTAATGTGAGCCGCCGAGTGGTAACGCCATTTGCCTCGCTTAGAGGCCATCCGTACCATAATAACACTACTTTAAGAGCAACGGAAGTTGAAGAGGACCCGCTCCTTATGTAGATATGAAGGGCTCATTCTAAGCTAATGAAAACACAACAAGTCTTAGTTTCAGGTTCAGTAATGAAAACATAGTTATGAATTTATATTTAATTTCTGCTAATAGATCCCCCGAAATATTACACACTGTTCCTTTAATTGGCCATCGTTAACAGAGCCATCGTTAATGTTATTAGGTGCACCTGTGCATCTCCTGCTATGACAAGTCTAAATATCCGCTGTGTAAAAGTCTATTACTGTAGTAAAACAGAAAATAACAACACACAAGACCATGTAATGAGGTTTAAACTGTTATGATGAAGGATTTTTACAAAGCTTGAAACGTAACACAGCAGCAATGATTGTCTTCTTCCTCTCAATGATTGCAAGGTTTTACTATTATACTACAATGCTGCCCCGCACACAGTATACAACCTGGAATGGGCACTTGCACTTATGTGACTGACCAACAGAATACCAAGTGAACCTGCATCCCCTCCGTAGCCCTCTATGACACCTCTACTGTCAATGCAGTGGCCTTTTGGAATGAACAAGGAAGCTGTGTTAGTTGGTCTGCACACATTTCAGTTCCAGAGGGGGTAGCAGCAGTTGGATAATTGGTATGAAAAGTCAAAGAGCTAAAGAGCTAGCATGGGCAGTAATATCCACCATAGCTCAACAGATGAAAAAGAGAAACACATACAGTAAAGATAGTCCAAGGGAACATACGACTGCTAAAGATTTTTTCTTACACAATCATATTCTTGAACTAAACTCAGGTCATTTGAATAAATGCGTGTTTATGCCAACAGCATGATCTCTCCCATTAGGTCCGCCTGAATGCACCTCTTATCTTTCCAAAGCAGCCGTCTCTCAGGGGCCCTGCTTGATTGATAAAGGCTGAGTGTCCATGTAGAGAGTGCCAGTGCCTTTTTCTTTTCAATTGATCCCAATGAGGAGAGAGTTAGAGCTTTCACTAATGACTAATTTTCTATTGATTATTAATCTACCGACTATTTTAGTTGATTAATCTAAAAAAAAAAAAAAAAAAAAATTTAAAAATTTAACCATTTAATTTAAAGGAATGATATGTAGAACTGACAGCTAGCGTTTAAGATGGGCAACAGCAGTCAAAAGTCAAAACATTGGAGCCGTGGCCTGTCCGCTAATGTGACTGATTGCAACTGCTGGAAATGTCAAAGGAGAACATACTGATTATAGAATTGCTGTCGGAGAAGCCAGTATTTAAACTTAGCTTGTTTCCTTAATATTTGATGACATATCATGGTCGTTTTATGGTTTATTACAGTAAATACTTATCGGCCCTTTAAGTACATTTTATTTTGACAAACTGTAGGCAATGTCATTGTATAATGCAGCAGGAAGGGGAGGGGGCAGGGGGGGGGGGG
>CAKAOH010021146.1:0-29490 GCA_916701665.1 Sebastiscus tertius | reverse complement strand
CCCCCGCTATCCGTGGCGCTGCGGCATAGAGGAAGAGTGAAGGGAAGGGTGGCGTTCGTCTGCATGTAGGCTACTGCTCGGTGCCCACGCTACGGTGACACAGAGCCGGCTGCCAAGTTTCCCTTCAAACACTTATTCAATGGAATTTCAAAGGTAGCCAGCAGACAACTTATGGCTTTATGAGTGTATTAAGCAGTTCCAAGGACATAAGAAACATGCGTTGCCTATTTAAATAATGATGATGTGACGCATTTTCAACGTCATCTATATCGTCCTAGAGAGAGCGTAAAAAGTGCTGCACCGGTCCCTTTTGTTCTGAGCACTCCGACTTTTTTGTGTGGCCGTTCTGAGCAACTTCTAGTTAAATTCCTAGACTTTGAAGCCATCTGCCATGAGTACGCTTCTGCTTGAATGAACCCCAATATGGTGAATGTAGTTTACGCTACATGGGGTTCACATTTGCTCACTTCAAACTGATGATGAAGAGAAACGAGGAAGCCAGGGGACATAGATAGATAGATAGATGGATAGATAGATAGATAATTTGGAGATGAGAGAGGTGGAAAGGACAGCAAATAGCTGCTGTTGCTGGGGTATAGAAAAGACGGCGAGGTGAAGTGAGGAGAGGAATGAATGAAGAGGAGAGTCAAGGCACTATAATAGTTTGAGTCCTAATCAGACTGATAAGATATGACAACCTCAGAGCCTTAGAGCCAACATAACTATTCTCTCGCTGTGTCTTTCTCCCTCTCTCTCACACACACACACACACACATACACACATACACACACCAAGATGCTGGTCATTTATGCCGAGGAGTTGGCTGTCAGGCCATGTTCACACATGCACTTCAAAAAACGCTGCTGCCTCTGCAACTCAGAAATTTATAGCCGAGAGGGAAAAATCGATTATTGAACACTACAGTAAACAACTCTCCCAAGGCCTGACCAATCATTTAGTTTGTCATTACGTCAGACGGACGACAGCAAGTGATTGGCTACAAGTTCCATAAAGGCGGACAAAGACTATGGCACCATATGCTTTATTTTGTAGCTGCTTTCAACACGGACTCCAACTTTGCAGGACTGCGGTGCACTGCATTGTGGAAATGTGTTATTTTTTTATGTGATAAGGGACTGCTGTGTCTCCGTTGCACCACGAACAGCGTCTTGTCGCGCGCTTCCGTATAGATGAATGGCTGACAGACACAAAGCCTCACCTGACCACCAGACGCCCTCGGGGGTTTTCCCTCCTCTATTGATTTCCTCGCTGCTCTCGTGATCAGCCACCTGCCTGCACAGCTGCTGCTCGTTTGCTCATTAGTTCCCCAGTATATATATGAAAGGCAGTTCCTCCACACACACATTTGCCAGGTGGTGCTGCCTTGTTGTTGTTGTAGTGTCTGAGCCATTCATGTCTGCTTGATACCTGTTGCTGATTTTCTGCCTGCTGATTCTGCAGTGTTTGTTCGCCAGATTCTGCCTGCCTGCATGTTTCTGAAGCCTTTAAAGCCCACGGAGTAAAGAATAATTCGACATACACAGCTTGTTAGTTGCTGGGGGGAGGTGGGGTCGACATTTTGGGTACGTATCATGAAGTGAGTTCAGTTTTATTAGACTCTCCTTGACTTATCTGGTTTTTAAACCTGCGGTTGGCAATTGTGGATAACTTCTCTCACGCAGTTCACGTACTCGCTCTAGTAACCCCCGTTTTCCCAAGTCGGCATTTGCACATGAAAGAGGCAGTGTTCAATAAAAAGGGAACATCAGCAGATCAAGACCTTACATCAACCTGCAGCACGCTCTCAGTGCTTACCCCGGTCACTGGCGGGACCGCCGGGACCAGAAAGATCACCGCCACCGCTCCGTCTCCACTTAGCGCCCCCTCTCCTCATCCCTCCGTGTGTGCACCCGATTCAACTGTTATCAGTCCATTAATTGTGTGTTATCGGTCGCTATTAGCACCATAGATGTGGGGCTGTAGGGACCTACTACGCCTACTATGTTGAAAATATGAAAGCGAAACTTAAAACCAACACGTTGTATAGCTGCATGAAAGGTTACGTTTTGAATACATACAAAACTGCTTCTTTAGGTTTAGGCAACAAAACTACAACTTGTTTATATTTAGGCAAAAAAACTCCAACTTTTTTATATTTAGGCAACAAAACTAGAACTTTTTTAGGTTTAGGCAACAAAACCTCTTAGTTAAGTTTTGGAAAAACATTGTGTTTTGGCTCATAATAACTACGTTACAAAAGTGAAAGTGAAACTGAACACAAAAACGACTACAACTTGTTGGTTTCATACAGGATGTAAACCTCGGTCTCCTGGGGAAAGCCCTGTGTTTTCTGTCCCATCCATCGCACCTGACCTGTACCCCATTGCTCCTGTCAGAATTACTGCAGTCGCTAGAAGACGCTGTCATCTTTTCTTATTCCTTCTTTTGCTGATCTACCATGTGAATATATGACAAAACCTACTATTGGGTGTAGTAGGGGCCCTACTGACCCACATTATGAGCTTTATAACCACTGATAACACACATTTAATGGCCTTATAATAGTCTAATTGGTTGGTAGACATATCTCAAAGTCACATTTGCGGGTCCTTTCCCCCCCCGGCTGCAAGCCTATGCGTAATGCAGCCTCCGGAGGCTCCCGCTCAGCCCTTTTGGCCCCAAGCCCCCCATTGGTCGCATCGGAGAATGCTCCGACACAAGCAACAGCTGTTTGTGTTCTTGGTTGGCTCGACTCCATGACATGACTTAGGTAGAACTCACTCAGACAATTTCGGTTTAATTTCTAAATCATTTTTAATGATTTGTTTTATTCTATGGTAGGTTTTCGTTGTTTTGTTATTGAGTAAAAAACATTTTCCAAAAAGTTTTTTTTTTTTTATTCGTTTGTAATCCCGAGAGGTTAAAACAACAACAATAACAAAAAAAAAACGACTTTCCAAATCCCAAAATCGAAAACCGACCAAATACCTACCCAACGAACGAATATCTGAACGTTAGAATATTTGGGTCCAGCCTTACTAGCGAGTCAGCGTGTACAATACGTGTGTGATAAAAGTACAAGTGTAAAGGAGACTCATCTGTGTTATTTCTTTAGCATTCTGAAGTGAAGATCTAAAGGAGGGAGGTCAAACTGTGAAGTGGGCCTTCAAGATTTTCGAATTTGCCTTTTTTGAGGACAAGATTAAAGTAAATGTATTGAAGCTTGTTGCATAGTAGTACTTGAAACATTTCACATCTTAAAGGAAAAGAAGAACTGCTGCTGAGGCATCTTGAAAAGGCTGTCAGTGTTGGTCCAAAAACACAGATATGATCAATGATATTAATTATTTACAGTATCAGGCACAACATCAGCACCCTTACTGTAATTGCTAGGGTGGGTGACACACTGGGTGGGACTGTCTAATATTCATGTCGTCTTATTTTGAAGAGTTGAACTCCTTACACCTTACATTTAACACAGGATCTTTCATTCACTGCTCACTGTCACTTCTGGCGCTTTTACACTTGTTGTCAGTGGGTTGTTTTTTTTTAACCGTTGTGGAGTGGTGTGTAAGATGATTGTTAATAACAAATTGTAGTATCAGTACCTCAGTGTTCTCAGAGACCTGGCTTTCTTTCTCTCTTTTTTCTTTGCTGCATTTACATCTCTCTCTGCTCCCTGTTTACCCTCAACTCCTGGCAGATTCATCTCCCTTCCATATATTTACACCCTCTTTTACTCCACTTCATTACTCGCCATAACTTCTTCTTCTCCTGTGTCCCCCTCCTCTCCTCTCCTCTCTCGGTGACAGCCAAGGAGATATAGCTCTGTGATGGCTAGTAGATTTTAAGTGCTGCATGACAGGTGCGGTGGTAAAGTATTGTATCACAGCAGGTGTATGGGCACACTATTGTGCGCAGTGCATATATGTGTGTGTATGTAGGTGTGTGCTGATGCACATTTGGGAATATGTGCAGTCTTGTTGGCGTGCTTGGCTTGACATTTTATAGCTTTAGTGATTGTAGATTTTATCCTATAGACATCTAATGTTTCTCCCATCGGGGGTCTTCGTATTACCCACACCTCAGCATATTACACTATTATAAGTCAACATTATAGCCGGGCAAACACTCGCATACAGATAGGGATTCACAGCTGCAGACTCATACAGTATTTGTGTGGAGCGGCACAATACATCTGCACAATAGAAATAGGTCCTAATTGTTATTCTGATTTCATTTTACTGAATGTGATGAATTTTTATGTGCTTACATGCTCTATATGTGATTTAACGTATACCACAGTGTGTTTTTTGCCAACAATTGATTGTCCTATACCTCCTGTTTAAATCTCTCTTGCTTTGCTGGCTTGCTCAGAGCTTGTTGTTACATAAATAAATAGCTTTGGTAAAGCTTTTCTTTATACCGTAGAACACAACTGAGTAGGACAGACTGCCAAGAAATATATTTTTAATATCCTTTCCCATTTTTTTTGCTGTTGCTTTAAGCTATACTGTAGCTGTTTTTAATTAAAGCTGGCACTCTTGGGGAAAAGTTGAAAATGTTCTACATGTTGTTTGTTTCTTTGTTTTTCACTCTCAAAATGAAACTACATAAAGTGTATGCAACGTAAGGCTGTGTATCGGCAAGAATCTGGCGATACGATACATATCATGATACAGGAGTAACAATTCTATATATTGGGATACATTGCGATACTGTAAGCAAGGTGATATATTGCGATTTTTAAAATCAAATTTTATTAAAACTGTCATAGTATAACCAACACACCACCATATGCATAAAATCTGAATAAAAGTTTACTTTATTATGCAGAACAGTGGGATCTGCATTTATCATAGTCATCATAGCTCTCCTTTGAGAGGGCACGTAAATAAATCTTTGCATGTAATCTATTAATTAAAAATCTATAGTGTTTTTGAGAATCAGACACAGTATCACAAAACGTAATATCACGATACTCGATATTTTCTGTATTTTCTTACACCCCTAATGCAACGTTGCGCCTCGTGGCACAAGTTCTCAGTTAATGTATCCTGTTTTTGAGTTCTGATGTTTTTTTCATTCTAATCTATCTGTTATGTCATATTTGTAAGTAATGAACTGTAATAGCCTCCTTGGTTCTGTTTCCAGAATAAGGTGAATCCCGTCAATGTGACTCCAGCCATTCAAGCCGTGGACCAAGACAGAAACATACAACCTCCCTCTGACAGGCCGGGGATCCTGTACTCCATCCTCATTGGTAGGTTTACATTTTGGTGGGGTTAGATTGGTTGGTACAAGTATTATATGGCAATATATAGAGTGAGACAATAAACATTTGTGTACCATCCACAGATTTAGACCATTATAGGCTGCATTGTTGCAAATCAATAAGCATTTGTATTATATATGCAAAAATGTGATGATTCATTTGTTAAGTGTTTAATTTGTTCTGTATTTTTGAAACCATAAACAGTTAATTTCACAATGTTTTTTTTACACTATTACAATATAAAATGGACAAAAAAAATCAATATGTCATAATTGATGATTTTATCAATATAGCCGACTATCTGGCCGGAAACATACAGTCTAGAATTTGAATGTTTGAAGATAAAAAAAAGTGCAGGATCCCAAATGTTGTCCTCTTGAGTTAACTCTAAATGATGAGCCGAGCGTGTAGGATCGCTACAATGGCTGACGCAAACACGCAAATGGCCCTCTCTAGAGCCAGTTGTTGTAAGAGTAGAGTGCTTAGAGCGTGTGTGTACTTGGGAAGTGAGTGGTGAAGCACGAGAGAGAGAGCGGCAGCGACCGGAGCAAGTAACGTTATTGACTCACGCCCAAGCAGGAAAAGTTAACAGTGTGTCTGGACTACTGTACAAACATGTAGGACTCCGTGGAGAGGGGACCCACTCCTTATGTAGATATGAAGGGCTCATTCTAAGGGAACGAAAATACAACAATTCTTATTATCAGATGATTATACACTACAGAAAACATAGTCATTAATATTATATTTCATTTCTCCCCCTAAATGTTACACACTGGTCCTTTAACGGACCATTTACTTACAGCGATAAAGATAACTCTGTAATTCAGAGTGACTTTATCGACAGAATTAAAACATGAATTAATAGCAGTTAAGGGTCAGATGGGAAAGCTTCAATGTTGGCTTTATGATTTTAGCTTTAATGGCCTTCTTCAGACAATATATGAACAGTGATTGGAAATTGCTCTAGACATCAAAATGATTCAAAGAACAGACTATGGCAAAGTTGCTTGATTCATGAACACAAGGACATGCCTTAAGAGGAAGAAAGGCGCTCTCACAAACATCCGTAACCACAAACATCAAGGGGATTATGCTGCCTTGTGCACATGTGCTGCTCCTCTCACCAGAACTTTGATTTCCCCACTGAGCAATGCAGCATTCTAAAGCACCATATATGTATGTTTGTTTGTGCATCGCCACCTGTGGAGAGCAGAAATGAGAAAACTGGGAGCATTAGCCATCTCGCTCTCCTCCTCTCCTTCTTCTTTTATACTCCCCCTAGACACCCACCAAGCAAACATATATTGATTCTTAAACCAATTACTAACGTCTCCCCCTCTCTCATACACACACTACCCTATTTTTGTATATTTTGTTATTCCTCAGTCCTTACTGTTTGTGTTTTATTTTCTACTCTCTCTCAGGCAAACCAGAGACCTACGTAGAGTATTTCAGCTTGAACGGAACGTCAGCGGAGCTCCTGCTACTAAAGCCCATCGATAGAGAGCTCTACCGCAGATTTGATCTGGTTATCAAGGTGAGAAACACTGGAACTGCAAACAAGGGGGTGGGTTTAACTTGATTTTCTCCCAGCATGTTTCTTATGGAAACCCTCCCCCTCTCAATGTGTAGTGTTTTTTTTACTCCATTTAACCCCCAGACATCCATCAATCTGTTGATTAGCAGTTCTGTAAGCTTAAATAAAGACCAGCTGTTCCTCCTCAATTCATTTATTCGGTGCTTCCTAGTTTCTGTCAATTAAAAGTAGTCTACCTTGAACATATTAAGTGGCGGTAATTGTGAAGCATTAGAGCCATCCCGTGCTGTGTGAAGGTGTTTTTTGTCTCAATTAGGCCGGTAATAGAATTACACCACCGAGCATACATCAGGTTCTGCTCTGCTGAAATTGGAAATGCAAATTTTCCTCTATAGGATGTTTTTGCTGTAGTTAAAGGTGTGTATGTATATTGAGTGTACAGATATCGTGTTAATAAAATGACACTGCATTCGGGGTACTGTTGGGATGGTAAAGCTGTTTGATCCCACGTGAACTAATGAATGAAGGGAGGAGGAGATGTGAGGGAGCAAAACGGCAACAAGAATGAGATGTAGATGACAACGACAAACAGAAATAAGATGCAAACAGACGAGAAGACGCATAGGAGAGTACGGATAAACAAACAGAAGAACACACAGGTATACAGGCAATCAAACCCTTGTATAGTCATGTGTATTAGATTTCAATCAACTTTAAGTAGCTGAATTCGTCCGTAAGCCACATTCGCAAAGGATTAACACTACAGGGGGAGGTGGGGAATAAAATATCAACTGTGCTCCTCGATAATTTAGCTCAGCGCTCTGGACGGCGTTTTAACCATCGGGAAATAACAGGATATGGTCTGTAATAGAGAAAGAGAAAGCCAAAAGACTCCCCAAGGGGGCGTGGGAGAGTTGAAGGGGAGATGTGAGACAAAGATAGTGTGTGAGGTGAATTTGATTCATAACTCAGTCTAATCTCAAGGCGTAGACATGAAGCACACATGGATATAATTCAGTGTGAGTCACACTTACCGCAGATATCATGTCAATCGCAAATAAGCGTCCATAACTACGCTAAGAAATCAATGAAAAAAGACACTTCAGAACGTTTCTTCAGTATCAAAGTAATCCAATGATAGTTGCCTGATACATTGCCACACATGGGTACACTGCTAATAGGTAACTCAGCATACTTTTAATGGTGCAAATTTGCTAAAATGTAAACAAATATAGGCTAAAAAAAGGGGGCTCATACGGTAATATCAGTGCCGACATTATATTATAACAGCCTATTTTGCTCTACTGAAGGCTTAAAAGTCAAACTTCACACTAAGTTGATTATGAAAAAAATAAAGTAGAAGGACAAGCAGCTCTTAATGTGGAAAAAAACTCAGAGATCTACTTTAAAATACAAGGACGATGCTCGGACGTGGATTTAAAGGACCAGTGTGTAACAATTACGGGGATCTATTGTGTTTTTGTTACCTTAGAATGAGCCGTTTATACATAGGGAGCTGGTCCCTTCTCTTCGGAGTCCACTATGTTTCACCACCATGTGTCTACAGTAGCTCAGAACGGACAAACCAAACTTTGTCAACTTTTCCATCTCGGGCCAGCATCGATAACATTACTGCCGTCGCCGCCGCTCTCTCTCTCTTGCTTCATCACTCACTTCCCACGTACACACACATACTCTATACCCTGGCTCTGCGCCAAATGACCTACAACTGGCTCTACAGAGGGCCATTCACGTTTTTTGTTGGCCACCATAGTTTTATTACACACTTGGCACAGGGGAGAGGCTTCAGTTGGTTGCAATCTGCAACCTCACCGCTAGATACTGCCAGATCCTACAGACTGTTCCTTTAAATTACAAGAGGACCAGCGAGTTAAAAGAAAATAACTGCGGCTGTAATTATCACAGTGGTGGGGGTGAAACGCACACGTACATACAGTACGTGCTCTAGACAGGATTAAAATCACTGACCAGCAAGGGTAATGTTCAAATCACCCCGCCTCCCCGAGAGAAATAAATCCAGTCCAAATGGGGCGGCATGAGTGCTTTGAGGTCAAGACAAACTTTGTATTTAAGCTGCGCTGCATGCAATTCTTTTGTTTATCCCATCTGCCTAATTCACAAACAGTAAGAAAAGCAAAGAGAAACCCTGGATTGGATGTGTTTCTCTAATAAACTTTGGTCTCTCGAGGAAAAACGTTCTTCTATCTTATTAATAATTTATTATGTGAAGCAGTGTCATTAAATAGCACTTCAGCAGTAGGAGTAGTGGCCGGCGGAGTACAGAAGGTGAAGCATCGCAGCCAAAATGAACAATTATTTTCCCTCTCCCCTTTAGGCGGAGCAGGACAACGGCCACCCCTTGCCAGCATTTGCCAACCTCCTAATCGAAGTTCTGGATGAAAACAACCAGGCACCCTACTTCCTAGAGACCAGTTACCATGGCTACGTCAGTGAGGCATCACCGGTGGGAACCACCATAGCGACCACCGCCAGCCTGTCTGCACCGCTGGCCATCGTAGCTCTGGATAACGATGTGGAGGAGGTGAGGATGAAAGCATACAGAGCTGTCACTGACTAAACACATCATTAGCAGATTAATACTTGCGTTCTCACTAATCAAATTATTACAGTTAATAGTGAGATTAATGCTGTTGTAAATACAGAGAACATTGCAGAATTTCCTTTTTGTTAAATGTTATTTAACATTGTTTATGGCTTTAATATACATGAAGCAAAACGCCTTTGTGCAAAATAATGTATGTATTTTAATGTTCCTAAAAACCTTCTATAGATTATTTTATGTGTATATTATGTACATACCTCTGTATATGATTTGTTGCATCTACTTCCTTTGTAGCTGACAGCCAATGAGAAGCCTGTAGGTATCAGCTGAGGTCGTTCATTCTACTTTCACCTCCTTTTCCTGAGTTCTCTGAAGCTTCAACTGGTTGATGTTAATTGATTTAATTTAAAATTCCAATGACTTTTTCACAAAACGTTTCATGGCAACTTGTTAATAACTCGCATTAGTTTGTATTTGAGACGTGCCCATGGAACAATTTTCCAGATGGAAGTTGGGCGTTCGCTAAGCCCCCTAGTCACTGTTTATACACCTGTTGAGCTCTCATGTATCACAAACAGCACATATGCAGTTTACAGAGACAATGCTGGCAGATTTACTACTCGAAAATCGTAGTATTTCTTTAAACAATGGGTCCTTTATTTTGGAATGATGTAAACAAAAGCAGGCTTCTTATTATTAGCTGGCAGCTTATAGAGTTTGCCAGCTGAAATAACAACTGTAGCCGGCTGTTAGCCGAGCTCGTTCTCATTCCCAGGGCGTCAAATACCAACACTTGTCATACCCCTTGGTGCGTGATACCGACACACAAGGCACCCTTTAGCGTCTGTTTGAGACGCACCGGGATTTTAAGTAACTACAATGTAAACCCATCCACGTCAAACTTAGAGAATGCTGTTCATGTCCTGTGCATTAAGTTTCACTTTCACTTTACAAATGTAGTAATTTTAAGCCCAACCATGATGTTTTTTCTTAAGCCTAACTAAGTGGTTTTGTTGCCTAAACCTAACCAATGTTTTTATTTGAATTCACAATGTTAACCACGTGTTTACTACGGCCGTAAACTGTGACGCCAAGGGTTCCTGACAAAGGGTCAGTATGTGACGAGTTGGAATGAGAACGTGTTGCCGAACATTTACAACTCAGTTAGAGCAGACTAATATACTTCTGCTTTTGCTCTTTTGTTTTGATTTTGGAAAGCGAAATAAATAAATGAAGACACAACCCTCAGAACTCTTTAGGTGTTGAGTCTCTTACTACAGCACCATGCCCATCGCTTTAACATGTAGCCACAGGCCTGCCGTGCCTTGTTTACGATTGCTAAGCTATGATTGGACAATTGCTGTTTGGGGGGAGGGGTTTAGCCAACAGTCATCTGTTAATTTTATACTGTGCTGCTGGTATATCGTTATATTCTGGCACTTTGGAACTTTCCTGTCGTAATATAAACTGCAGGTGTGTAAACAGAAGTAAACAAACCAATCCTCTGTCTCCAAGACACAATTAAATCACTATCCAAACAAAACCAGCAGCATGGTGAGAGCGTTGAAACAGGAGGTACTGTAGAGAAAATCAAGCATCGAAGCCATCGAGGTGTCCATTTCAGCCCTTCTTCTTCGTCTTCTTCTACCGAATCTCTACTTTGTGCCTTGCTTGCAGTGTGTGAAGTGCCTTATCTAATTTCCCTCTGAATCTGGGTAGTAAAACCATTTCCCTCTTAAATTGCCTCTCAGTGATAATGTAAGAATTTACAGCGCCGCAGCATTGTTATCACCGATGCATTCCCGAGAGCTTAGTTTGTTTAAGACGTAGCATAGGCGTTTTGACAAAAACAAGCTTTGGTTCATTGCTTTCTAAAAGACCCCCACAGCAGGGAATGAGCTTAGTGGGGATAATGTGTGTGTTTCTGCGGGTTCCCAAGACCACGTGTGTGTGTGTGTGTGTGTGTGTGTGTGTGTGTGTGTGTGTGTGTGTGTGTGTGTGTGTGTGTGTGTGTGTGTGTGTGTGTGGGGCGATTGATATACGTTGAGTTATTTTAAATATTGCTAACCCTGGTCTTTCCTCCAGCATTAAGTACCAACAATGATGATTAGTCCTAATTGCTTTTATGTGCCGTCCATCACTTTTATTTATGTGGGTGCATACGACTGTGAGTGAGTGTGTGTGTGTGCGTGTTTATTTATGACTCAATATCCACACTGGCTACATCGACAATATTATCAGCCCCCCTGCCCTGCTGAGCCAGCCTTATCTGGAATGAGAGCTCACACACACACGCATACATATACAGCGTACACATACAGAGGAGGTGACTGTGTGGGTAATATCAGAGGAGGACTTGAGGATTGCCTCTCCATCACTGAGTATAACACACACACACACACACACACACACACCGCCATCTTAGAAGAATTTTTATGTCAAGAAAACCTTGGAGATGTTTTTCATTCACCTTCTCCTGTCGAAGCACTTCTTCACTCTCAGCTGTTTTGCATATGGAAACATTTTCTCCACGTATTTATTCTGGTTTTCCTTTAATTTGTAAGATATGTTAATTTTGTCAGGTAGAGAGAGAGAGACAGATATAATTATTGCCTTCTTAAAATGTGTGTCACACCCAATCTCTTCCAAATGTTCCTTTAGTTGAACCAATTAAGGACGTTTTCACAAGCCATAGTCCTTTTGGCTAGTCCAAAATCAGAGTGAATTTGATACTTTTGGTTCGTTTTTTATTTAGTCTGGTTTGGTTTCACAGTGCACAAATCAAAGTGGACCGAATAGTAGAATAAATTTGCTGAGGGGCGTGTACGAAAGAGCAAATTTATCTTTTTTTATCTCAAGAGCTGCCACTTCTATGCAGGGAATCACAGACTTTGGTATATCGCTGCCAAAGTATTGTCACTTTGACTCGGCACTGATCTACTGCGCACACGAATCCCCTCTCCTCCAGTTTATCTCAAATTGCTTTATAAACGTCACTATTTTTGTGGACTTTATTTACTTTATTTTATCATATTCTGAATGTTCTCTTCAGTCCAAATCAGTCCTCTCCCACTCCTGTTAACCTGTCGTTTACCTGTGTCCATCTCAACAAATACCTGCGTCGGCAGCCTGCGTTTTGCTTCGCTTGTAAACGGTCTGAGACCACCTCTCGCAAGCGGTCTCGGACCGCTTGTTTTGGTTCCTAACCAGAGTTCGATTACCGCTTTCACAACTGCCCCCAAATGAGCCGCACCGGAGTTTGATTAAATCGGACTAATTGTTGGCTTGTAAAAGCATCCACCGTTTGATTGTTGTGGTTGTGCTGGGCCGCTCTCAGGTGTAAATGTGCAACAGTGTTATGTGTGCTCCACTAGCAGTACGGCAGACATTCAACAGTACCCTTCCTGGGTTAAAAAAAAAGTTTGAATAATATGTACTGACTGTAATTCTCTGTTCCCCTAAACATCTTTCTTTTTCTCCAACAGACCAGGGACCCTCAGCTCGAGTTCTCATTGGACAGCTATTCTAATGTTTTCTCTGTGTCTGCTACTGGAATCAGACGATATCTCACCCTGGTGCAGCCACTGGACAGAGAGACGCAGGACTCCTACACATTCACGGTACTCTACAGCCTTTTGCATTTGTGTGCATTACATACAATATGAATGTGTGTGTGTGTGTGTGTGTGTGAGAAAGAGAGAGAGAGAAGCGTCTGAATGCATTTGAATAACTCACGTCAAATCAGAGAAACCTTGATAAAACCGTAGTGGAGGTCTTGAAAAAAAAAAAGACTTTTATCTAGTGAGGAGGTGCAAACAGGAGGCAAAGTGAAGAATGAGCCCAGAGGATGAAAAGAAGACAGGAGGAGAGGGAGGATAGGAAAGAGAAGAGGAAAGTGTAGGCTTGTGCACCTGTAGCTCCATGAAGTCAGTCATATTTTAAGCCTCATTTACCCATTTTACCAGCGAGAAGCGAGAAAAGGTGAGGGGGAGAGAAAGGCGCAGACGAAAGAGAGAAAACAGACTTTTAGTATTAAGAGAGCAGGAGGTTACAGAGAAAAGAAATAGAAGAAAAGAGACAAAAATGGGAAGATCTGTGCATTACACTTATGCCCCTTTCATAAACCTGGAACTTTTACCTCCACTACTGTTTAAATCTGGATTTCATTTTACACACTGCTTCTTTAAACTTGTTTAGCAGGGCTTTCATGAATGAAAGCACGCAGGCCAGTACTTCCATCGCTCAGTGCAGAAATAAATGTAGAAAACAAGGCTTATTACAGTGGTTGCTGTCTCCTCTGTGTTTTCCTCTTTCCATTAGTTTCCCTGTTTCTGTCAGCCTCTCTTATGTTCTTTATGGTCGTGTTCTTCTGGTCTACTTTGCCCTTTTTTCCCCCCTCCTTTCTTTTGCTGCTCCTTCTCCCTCTCAATCTGTCATACTCCTACTCTCCTTCTTATTTCAGTGCAATCTAATTCAGCAGCTTCTTTCTTGGTAGGGCACAGAGAGGCTGCTCGTTGCCAAACACAGAGTATCTGCAGTGATTACAACTAAACTTGTGCTAAATTTTGTGAGGAAAAACTGGCATGGCGATTTTCAAAGGGGTCCCTTGACCTCTGACTTCAAGATTTGTGAATGAAAATGGGTTCTCTGGGTACCCACGAGTCTCCCCTTTACAGACATGTCCACTTTATGATGATCACATGCAGTTTGGGGCAAGTCATAGTCAAGTCAGCACACTGACACACTGACAGCTGTTGTTGCCTGTTGGGCTGCAGTTTGCCACGTTATGATTTGATTTTTTTATGTTAAATGCAGTACCTGTGAGGGTTTCTGGACAAAGTTACTAGTTACTTTGCAGATTAAAGTTAATAATACAAAATATAATCAACAAATAAATGACGATGATGTATTATTATAGGTTAAGATGAGGAAACATTTTATTGGTTCCAAAGGGAGGAAGTCACAAGCTACATGGCAGCATATAAAGTAATTAAATGTAACTCCACCTTTACCAGCTGCAACATTAAAATGATGAACACATTAATACATCACTCATTATAATTAGAGCTGCGACGATTAATCGAATAAATGTCAACTATTAAATTAATTGCAACTATTCTGATAATTAATTAATGGGTTTGAGCAATTTTTGATTCTGATTCCAGCTTCTTAAATGTGAATATTTTCTGGTTTCTTTAATCCTCTATGACAGTAAGCTGAATATTTTTGAGTTGTGGACAAAACAAGACATTTTGAGGATGTCATCTTGGGCTTTGGGAAACACTGATCGACATTTTTGACCATTTTCTGACATTTTATAGACCAAACAACTAATCAATTAATCAAAATAATAATCTACAGATTAAACAACTATGAAAATAATAGTTAGTTACAGCCCTAATTATAATCCAATAATATAATATATGTTATTCTGAAATGGAAAATCCTGCATCATGAGTACTTTTAGCACTTTTAAGTATATTTTGATGCCAATGCTCTTGTACTGTATTTTGAATGCGAGCCTTTTGCTTGCAACAGAATATTTCTACACTGTGGTATTGCTACTTGAACTTCCACCACTCTCTTGGGTATGCCTCCCCATATGATGTACAGCACTGTTTCTTCATATAGCAGTCTGTTATCTGCCAAGTTCATCCTGGTCATGCTGGCATGCATGCATGTGTGTAGTGGTGGTGCAGCATATTGTACGAGTTTATGCACTCTTGTGTGTGCATCCAGCTATTTGGAAGTTAAAGATGGGAAAAGCAGAAGGCCGGGTGTATTGATTGAAAGGCAGAGGTGTACAGTAATCATCATGAAAGCCTTGCAGGAGAAATTAAACTCGAGGAGGAGGAGAGAGAGAGAGATAGAGAGAGAGAGAGAGAGAGAGCTATGAGACATGGAGGATGATTTTCATTTTAAAGGAGTCAATCAGCTTCTTGGCAGATGAGTTTGCGGAGAAGATTGCTATCAGGGAAGAAGCTTCTGTCGCTTCTGTTGATATGCACTTTGATATGCATCATGGATGCACGACTTAAATGGACACATTTCATTTTGTTTTTTTTACACACGAGAGGGTGAATGTTAAAATGTTTGCGTGCCGAATGAAGGACAGAGGAGACCGAGATCATGACACAAATATAATACAGACGCACAGAATTTGATTTCATTTTTTTTCATTTCGTTCTTAAGCTGATTTGGCAGCTCTGCAATCTCAGACAGCCTGTCTATCTTTGAGTGTTTGAGTTTCATCTCATCACTACTCACTCTTTGTAACATTTCAGAAATTGCAAAATTGCATAGTGGATGTTTTTTTTATAATTTTTTTTATCTGTGTGCATCTAAAAGGCTAACATTACAACTGTTTGAAATTGAAAGGGAGCAAATAATAATGATGAAGAAGTTCTGCTTTCGTTAATAACGCAACATTTTGGGAAATGCGCTTATTCGCTTTATGGCCGAGATGAGAAAATTGCTAGTGCTCTTGTGTCTGTATGCTAAATGAGAAGCTAGAGCAAACAGGTGGTTAGCTCAGGTTAGAATGAAGGATCTCAGCCAGAAAGTGAACCATCGTATTTCCCAAATTGTTGCATTACTCCTTTAAGAAATTACCTTGAAGAAACTATATTTAATTTAATGTACATTTGATTAATTGGACACAAATGTTGTCTTTTTTTTAAGCAGACTTTATATTCATTAAAGGCAGTGGGAACAGCCAGGGGCGGAGCCAGTAAACATTCTGGGTTTAGCTCAGGCATCCAGATTTTTTTCCCATTTGCAGCACCTTTATGCACTATTTTTCAAGCCATTTGAGATAATAGAATACCTACAAATCTGTCCGTCATTTGGGAAAAAATGATAGTTGCCAAGAGGGAAAAACAATCATCCTGTAGAGCCTATATCTTATTCGGTATCTGATTGTTCTCCAACTGTCTTCATCATTCTGAAACCACAGCACAACACATGTTGAGGATGATTCATTTTCACTCCTGCCACCTAAAAAGAGGCAAAAAAATGTGTCTTATGTTACTATTTTTTTAAAAGTTACATAACATAGGTAGGCGGAATTTGGCATAAACAGCATTACTAATCTTGAAAGCTATTTTTGTTACACTATGCTGGAGTAGAGTTCACAAAATGAATGTTGTAATCCATGCCATAATAATCTAGGCTGCTCTAATTGCAAATTAAACCTGCAGTAGGCAGAATGTTTTTGTAATCATTGGGGCAAAAAATTCCATAATAACCTTTCAGCATATTGTAATTCAAGTGTTCTGAGAGATAACTACACTTCTGCAACCTCCTCATGGCTCTGTTTTCAGGCTTTAAAAAAATCGATTCATTTCAGAGAGAGCCTTCATATTGAGCGTTCCTCTGGTGGTCACAGACTTTCTCATTTTACAACTAAACAGTACACTATAAGATGTTTCTGAAAACATTTGAGACGAGAAATAGGCATTACAGTAACTGAATATTGTTTCAAATTTGATCAGCGCTGCCTAGTTTGACTGTTTGATCGGAGTTTGGGAGTGATTGACAGCTGCTCAGAGACAGCAGGCTCCAGCTCGGCTCTGATTGGTCGGTTTCCTCCGGTTTGTGAAAACTTGCAGATGCCATTAGGAGCACCGGAGGACACAGAGGCACATGATTTTTCTTTTTCAGATTACTTGTCTCATGCACTACTGTCAGGATATAGTCACCGTTTTATGAAAATAACTTAAAATATTTATTCCATTTTCTACCCACTGCTGCTTTAACTGGGGTCTCCAATATTAGGCCAACAGAAGAACATTTACTAAATTAGATGTCTTTAGGGAATAGCAAAAGTAGTTGTAGTAGCATAGGAAAAAAAAAAAACCCTGATGTTAGGGTGGACTTAGATGGAAATATTTCCCCAGTAATAGAACTTTTGCGCCATTGATTTGCCGGTCCACTCAGAGAGACTGAGGGGAAATGACACAAAACTGAAGGTATTTTAAAATCCTAAAAGATTCGGGTTGGATCCCCAGAAGCCAACTCCCCCGCTCCGTCCCTGGGAAGAGCAATCATTGAGAGGAAATTGTGAAAGTGAAATTAAATACAGGGGAGAGACAGCCGGGACTGAGTAGTTTCAAAAGGTTTCAGTTGCACCCACAAACACATATAAATAAACCCAAAACAGGGATTTAGATTGAGAAAAGCACAGAGCAGCTCAACCTCAAAAGAAAGCAGGAAACAAACAGACACTATCAAGATGTCAAAGGGACATATTGAGTACACAGTCCGCCCACCTCAGGATTCTCTAAAGGTAGCTTTTTGTAGCTCTGCTGAAGAAACACTTTATTTCTTTGCTCTTGTCAAGAAAAATACAGTATACATTGTTCTTTTTTTTTCCTTTTCTTTCTTGTGTGTCTCCAGCTTTTAGCATCAGACGGCGTCCAGCAGAGCATTCCGGTTACCGTGACGATAACGGTGTTGGATGCCAACGACAACACTCCGACTTTTGCTAATGTCTCCTATAATGTCAACCTGTTTACTGATATGATAGCTGGAGAAACTGTGTTACAGGTACGCACTGTCAAAAACACACAACACTATGTATTAATAACAGTTCTTATGTGTGGTGTGTAGTATTTGCAACGTACTTTATTAAAGGATTACGCTTCATATTGTATCTCTTCCCCAGCTGGCAGCGGTCGACTCTGATGCAGGTCCCAACGGTCAGATCACCTACCGGATCTTAGCTGGTGACCATGGACATTTTCTTATTGGTAACAGGTAAACATATAACTTGCATTGCAATATTATAAAAATGTCATGTCTGGAGGCTAAATATGAGGCTACCACCTGCAGCCAGTTATCTTAGCTTAGCATAAAGACTGAAAACAGGGGGAAACTGCTAGCCTGGCAGGGGGAAAGGTAAGAAAGAAACACCTACCAGCACCTCTAAAGGCTTGTCTACACAAGAGGAGTTTCAGACGCATTTTTTTAGTCAACTTTTTTATGCCTCTCTGACTGAATAAAGAAACTTCTATATCAATCAGTGCAGCTGCCTACACAGCCTGGGTATCGGCTCACATTTAACTCTCCCTATACACATGTAACCGCAATAGGGTTGGGTGATATGTCCAAATTTTACGTTAAATCAGTCCAATAACCGGCAATTGCCAATATATCCACACAAGTGTGTGTGTAGTTTCAGCTGGGAGATGTGTTCGGGCGACGAGTTCGCTACGTTCCACAATATCTCTTAGTTTTTTTAGTCTAATAAATAAACAAATTCAACTCACAAAATGTCAATAACGGAAGTATTCTTACGCCCATTTTCCTCATTAAACAGAAAAATACAACTGTATGACTTTTGGATTCAAGTTTCTTTCTTTCACCGCACTAAGACTCGCCTAATTGCCTTGTTAACTCATCGTAAAACACACTTCATTCAAACACTTTCACTCTCTCTCATGGAGAGAATAAATAAATAAAACTCACCGAAACCATCTTGGTTAGTCTTTCCACTGTTTCAACAATCACCAACTCTGATTTGGTTGAAACAAACCCCTTAATTCATTGAGTTAGATCTGAAAATATGCCGTCTCTACAGGCTGTTTTTCTCTGCTGTGCACTTTGTTTTAGCACTGTGCCAGCTTCCCACTGAGCAGCGGCTTTCACTCGTTCTTTGATGGCAGACCATTGAATAAGCAAAAATAAAATGACAAAAATTGCCCCAATAAACCAACCAGCAATGTACTGACAATATATTTGTCTAATCGTCCAACCCTAAACCCCTACCTGGCGCCTATAGTTTTACATTTCAAGTCCATTTTCTTCCGTTTTATGAGCACAGTTTCTGCCAAAACGCAGATGACCTACACTGGCAGAGGACCGTAGCTGCTGCTGCTCTGCTAACACGTTGCTTTCGCTTCATAGTTCTGTGCAGACGTTGTGTAAAGCACACAAACCACCTTCATTTTTAGCAGTTTGAATGATCATGTAATGATGAATGAATGTTTTCCCAGCAGTGGGATCATTACCGTGGCACCAAGTGTGGAACTCACTGTTGGGCGGAGCTACGCTTTGACTGTAGAAGCCATGGACAATGGGCCTGTACCTCAGAGAAGGTAAGAGTTTCTCTTCTGTCTGCCTCATCAGTCTTTTGCTCCGTCTGTCTGGAGCCGAGGCTTGAAAGGTCATCAGATTTCCCGAGCTTTCACACTCATTGTCAGAACACTTCACAGCACTCTCCTAACTTTTTCCCTCCATTCTCTCCCATCTGTTCACCCTTTTTCAGGTGAGCCGTTTCATTTTTAGAAACACATCATGCATTATAATTTTATATTGGAAAATGGCAAGAAAGGAGTCTAAGAGAGGAAAATTGATTGTACTTGATTGATTGTAGTGTAAGTGTTAGAAGCAAAAGAAGAAAAGAGAAGAACAGTAACACAGAATGAAAGATAATGATTGGTGCCTCACTACTCGTTACCCTCTTCTTGAGAATCGGACCGAAAATTATACTGTCTGCATTTCAGAGAAGGGACAATTTCGGCACATTCAGACAGACGTGGCATCTAGAATAAATGCCACGGACGGTAAAAGAAACAAAATGCAACGCACTCTGGGCCAGTCACATTCTAAAGGATAAGGACTGACTTGATAGCGTGACATTTTTTGATTTTTTCTTTCTCCCTTGCCTCCTGTTTCCTGTCTCATGCCCCTCATCTCTCCTTCTTGGATTAAATCAATAAGGAGCCATAACGTTCAACAACTCACAATCTCCCCAACTTGGGTTATTTCATGGAAAATGCAGCTTCTACTAATATTTTCTAACTCTGAGCGTATTGATTAGCTAAAGCTGTTAAATCGTGAAATTTTAGTTTTGGCAATTACGGCGTAATATCTCAGAAGAGAAGCGAATCCAGCCATCGAACCGTTCAGCCACTGGAACATGGTCAATCTACATCGCTCCACAGATTGATGTAGCAGCTGCAGTGGGAGAGAGTTTGATTCCTTTAGTGTATTTCACTGCGCCATGTCTCAAACTTGACTCAAGAAACATCAGAGGACAGGGTTATGTGCTTGTGCAGGTTGCAGAAAATCCTCCCAGTTTCTTTGTCTCCTTGTATATTCTCTAATACAGAAACACCATGAGGAAAACTCTATAAAAAAAACCCTGAGAAATTGGCATCAATTAATACAAAAAACATACAAACTGAGCTACCGCGCCAGCACGAGCAGCGGCCTGTTGTTTGCTGATACTCAAAGCACACTTGGGTGTACTTCTTTGGGTTTTGCACTTTGGAATATCACAACAAAAGGATAAATTAAGACTGCAGTGTCCTTGCGGAGAGAACAAACGAGCCAAGTCTTTGCTCTTCAAACAAGAAGCGCAGAACAAAGCTACACTTAGTTACGGACACACGGGAACATTTAAGAAAGATTTTTTTTGTTTGAGGGAAAAGACAGAGACGACGGTTCGCTCGCTTGGTAGGCTCCTGTGAAAGACATTCAGTTTTATAGGTTCATATAGGATGAGCAGGTCAATGGGGAATATTCAGGAAGTCACCGAATAGTCAGATGTTTAATTTGAGCTGTCAGCGGCCGACGGTGCAGATTCCTTTTCATCAGTCTCCTGATGAAAATGTAATCAACTCACTAGACACCTGGTTAAATGTTAGAATATGGGAAAGCAGTGTGACGGTTTTTGCATATGACAGTGTGTCCATCAGCAGTTACATCCCCTTGGAGTATTTTTGAACACTAATCCCCCTCGCTGCTCTTAGATGTGTTGGTCACTCCAGTGTTCGTGCCTAAATGTAAATTTCTTAGAGACCTGCAGTGCCAAGCTGACCTGAAAGAACCAGTGCTGACAAAGGCAGACTGATTAAAAGAGTGCTCCGCCAATTTAGCAATGAACTCCTACAACTGTCCCCAGAGGACAGTTTCATAAACAAAATGATGCTGCTGAATCAGAGATATTGATCTTCCCGTTTTTATGCCACGCATTCTTATTCCTTTATCAAAACCTGGTGCCTATGTTACCCACAATGCAACTCAACACCACTTACAGTTCGGTCGGAGATTCATGTTATGCTATGCTAATGTAGCCGGTTAATGTAACCTTGGATCAACGTCGGGACATCTCTAATGAAAACTGATAATTGAATTCTCTGACACCTCTCAGCATCTCGGTCACTCAAACGTCAAAGCTTTATGAAACGACGCAAATTAAATTGGACTTGTGGGCTGTCCTCATATTTTCCCAATCTGAATCAATCTACCGCGTCTAATAAATCAATCCAGTTTCATAAAACAGATTACATTTAAAGCTGGGGTCGGCAACATTGGACAAACCAGCAAGACTACGCTCGATTTTGAAATTATCCAACCGAAAAACTCAGTGTTGCCAACTCTTTACCAATGAAAGTAGCTAGCAGCATTAGCTCCAAAAGTCACTAAATCTAGCGAGAAAGTTTGCCTCCCTCCAAAGCCACTCACTCAAAACTATTGTTATGAATGTAACACCTCATGATGAACATAACCAACAAACATGGCTATTGTTAGTACTCACAGCTGTCAAGCTAGCAGCTTGTATATGACTCCAGTGATGCGCAATGAGAGGCAGGCAGGTAGCCCTTCCAATTATTACATTCAGGCCGAATGAAATGATTGGACGGGTTTATTACAGTCCTGCAACACCCACAGATACCAGATTGTTTCCTTTTTTTGTGAGAGCATTTGATCTATTGATTGTTGTCCGGATGTAATGGTTAAAGGTTAAACTACTAGACTACATTACCTACTCTAGCTTTACATGTAGAACGAAACTTATTATCATGGCTTACTTACACTATGTCTGTGTTAAAATGATGAAATATTATGTTTTAGTTGTCCCAATTGCAATACATTGCTCTCTCCAACAATGTTTATCAGTCATAAAAACTAAAATTGTCTCCCGTCTCATACATGGCTCCAGCTATCTCGGTGCCAAATCAATACCGAATGTGAACCCCTGCAGATTGAGGTGGTTCCAGTGATTGGCTCACAGATTGTCCCCAAATTTCCCCAGACCCCCTGTTTATCTCAGCTGAAAACATAACCCACATAACAAATCAATATCCATCTCTGCTACCTGATTTGTTAAAACTATGGGTCAGGACCCAAAAAAATGAGCCGTGTGTCCTCTTCCTGGCGGGCACCAACAAGACATGAGTGACAGCATTTTTTAATGACTTCGGAGCTCAGCTTTTGAGTATTACATCTCCATGTTTGTGAGCTGGGGCTGTTGAAGAAACCCTTGAGATACATGTTTCATTCAGATTAGAAGTGCTTCTGCATGGCCTAGATAGATGCACCCCAGAATACTGAAAACAGCTCATGCTCGGGGGTCTCATTTACACTTTCATCAAACTGTAGGGTAAGAGAGAAAAGAGGGCACCACCAGAGAGAAGAGATGAGATAGGATAAGATGTTAGATAAATAGCTCGATAGAGATCAAGATAAAGAAGTCATTTTGCACTGTACCTTAAGAGGCATATAGTAAAATATGGTGGTGGTTTTTGCAAGTCGCAAGCAGTGTTGGGGAAGTTATTTAAAAAAATTACTCATATTACTGACTTTACTTTTGTTACTTGGACCAGGTCTGTCAAAGGCATCTTTAAACTCCAAATCCTCTACATCCAGTGTTGAAATAGGAAATGTTGAAATGAAATTTAGGGCTCTGCTCGACCCGACGCGATTCACTTTTTGGTACCAGGTCCTTTTCTCTATTAGTTTTCCATCGCGGATAGTATCTCTTCAGTGTAGGCGGGATTCTCTGATGATCACCAGAAGCCATCCCGCATGAAACTGCCGTGACATCATCTTCAACCAAACAGAGGAACATCTGCACTTTGTCAATTGTACAATGTGGTTTGGCAGGCTGACATTTAAAAAAAAAAAAAACAAACAGGGTCGAGTGAATAAAGAAATTGCGGGTTTGTGCCAGCTGTCCCAATATGACGATTCTCTCTGACCAATCAGTGGTCTGCAGAGTTTTAAATCCATCTTCTAGTATTGGCTCAGCTGAGTACCGAGGTGGTACTAAGAAAAGTACCAGAAACCATCCACAACTTTTGCTAATAGAAACACGCAAATAACCGTTCTAATGTGTAACGAACTGAACTGGACTGCTTGGCGGAAACACAACTTTAAAGGTTCAAAAAGCAGCCAGCCTACAGTTTGGAGGTACAGTACTACTGAGGATTATTATTTTTATGACCATAAACAACTAGCGTATCGCGCACTTCAGAAGTCCCACACGTCCAACCCTAAACGAAAACAGGTAATTCATGATGGTCGACTTCCCAGTGGCTAACGTTAGCAAGCCAACTAAGAACAAAATGAAAATGTAAATAAGACAACTTCGAAGTTACACACCTTTCCTCGTTTGGTAGTGAGTGATTGCGTCCCAACACTTCCAGTCGTGAGACAAGTTAAACACGCACCACACCAGTCCGTCCGCTGAACGCAGAGCCACCAAACCCTCCATCGAACTCCTGTTAAGACAGCTGACAAACTGGATTTAGGATATAATTATTGAATTTCAAATTGTACTCTTACACTAAAAAGGTTACTAAGGAAGACATTATTGCCCAACACTGGTCACAAGTAAATCACAAGCTTGGCACTGAAGACCCAAGTCAACACCAAGTTGCTAAAGTTGTAGCCCCAAATAACTCATTAAATATACTTGACCAAATATAATGCATAGTGTATCCCAGCAGATCGATAGCGTTAGTAGTAATAGCCACTTCTAGTACTATTCAGAGAGACCAGTACAGTTATGGTTTTATTAACAGCTGAAACATGAGGCTGCTGCTTGCCAAAAAAGTCAGTTAATTCATTGTGCATTTGATGTGCAAGTTAGTGTTTGTATGTACATGTGTGTAGGTTTGTGTGTGTGTACTGTACAAGTAGGAAAAGTCATACGTAACCATGACTAGTAAATGGATTATGCATATTAAATAAGAAAGAAGAGTTTAAAAAGAAGTGTTTTAGGATGGAAAAATAGGCCCCGGATACAATAGAAACTAACAACTGAAGAATCTCCAGTCCCTCGATCGGTTTTCATCAATAATGCCATCTGAATTGTTTTAATAAAACAACTGGCTTTCACTCTCTTTCTCTCTCTCTGGCGGCTTGCATTTTTCCAGCCTTTATCTATTTATTTATTTATTGTTGTGAACGTAAACAGATTTTGCGGGCTATTGTTTAGAGCCGAGGTTCTTTTGGCTTTTTTCAGTCGATGATCCAGTTTGAGTGGAGTTAATCTCTCCCTGCTGAAACTCAGCGCGCTCGCCAAGTAGGAACACAAACTAAATCCCTGCCGTTTCTTACCCTGAAATTCAGGGTGAGTAAAACCAAACATCACTCATGTCATGTGGCGGCAAAACTGGGGAAATCGGAGTAATTGAGCTTTTTCCAACCAGTTTCTTAAGAAGTGTAATTTTTTTCATCCCGGCGATGTTCGGTGAGCCAGTGTTTTTTTTTTTTTTGTTTTGTTTTTTATGTGAGCCAGCATCAGGCCTCTTTTCTTTGATAAGGCAGAAGGAAAATAATTCAATAAATCTGAAACCGTAAACTCCACTGCCCCGCTGCTGGTGGGCCAGCCAATATAAACTCATGCTGTGCAGCCAAACACTGTCTCAAACTTTAACTTTTATTTTAAATTCAAGCGGCGATCCCAAAATCCTCTAAGAAACAAAATATGGCTAAATAGGTTTTGGCAAATGCATACCGGCATACAATAAATCTAGAATATTCCCATGTGATGCCTGTTTATGCCTTTTTAAAAACACTATGCCTTGAATATTTGACTCAATTTAAACATAAAACTCCAATAAAAAGTTTAAACAAGCTGATATATTCCACACTGTTGTTGAATATGATAATATTTCTAACTTTAAAGCTACTTAAGGGGTAAAAAGGTGGCAAAGTGTATGTTAAGGGGGGTTTTGATATAATAATTTGAATATTAAATATAACAAATTATACGTTTTTCTCTTGACCTCTGTGGGAAAAAGGTGCAAAATATTGTCCTTTAGATATGAGATGAATCTTAATACGGCTGAAGTTACATCTCAATTAATTAAATTCGTTTTGTGTTCTCTTTCCTTTTATTAATGCAAATTTGGAGTGGCGTTATATATAACCTAAAAAAAGTATCCTGTTGCTACCCTGCCAGTGGAGCGTTTTATTTTGAAGTCATTATCGAGCTCTCTTGAGTCTTGTTCCTTTGGGGGAAGGTGGTGTCCGGGATCAAAAATACATGACTGAATTATCTGAAATAATTGGTGTAGCAGATGTCAAGTCTGTTACTTAGTTTAATTTGCGGTTAGTACGTTTGTTATCTCAATTATGTAAGGCAGTCAATTTTCCAACTCTAGCTCTCTAAACATGTCAACTTTGAGCCAGGTAATAGAATCACTTCTGAAAGAAACACCGACACACAGACACAAGCTGTTTGTAGCGCCGGAAATAAACAGCTCAGTCATTTTGTAGGTCGTTACAGTGACATGCTGTTTTTGAAATAAGTGTTATGTTGATTAAAAAATGTCCGTGAATACAGCATATTGAACAGCCATTTATCAGAGGGGAAGTAAACACTGTGTAATTAAGTCTTCATTTTACAAAGTGAAACAATCTGTCAGAAAGTACTCCAAATACATTTTATCTTGGTGTCGCGGCCTTGTAAATTAGAAACTCTATGTAATTCATTTTTTTTCTTCACTTTTTAAACCCATTACGACTTCTTTTAATGAAAGCTTTATTTCTGTAATTCCCTCTTGACACATTGAATTTCTGAATCCACTCCTCATCCACAGTTGGCTTAGTTAGCCTTATACTTAAAAACCATCTGCATAATCACTCCATTCATTCTTAAATGCAGTTCTGGACACATGTACAAACCCCTTTAATATGATTAATTCTAATATGATATTAAAGGGTTATGTGTTTCTAGTGCAGAGATTCTGAAGGAATAATACTAACAAGAAAGCGTCGCTCTATACAGACACGCTGTTATTAAAATGAATGAATAGAAAAGATTCTCTCGGTAAAACAGCACCAGGCCTCTCTACATGAATGAGTCATTGAAACAGCGGGATGAGTTTGTCAAAATGCACAAAAGCAACGTTAAGCCCTGCAAAAAGAGGTTTGTAAAAGCCCAGCAGCAGAGCGCCGGCCAGTCTCTTTGCCACTCTTCACGCTCCTATCGATTAGTTAAACACAGCATGAAGTGCAAAGAAACAAACACTGGGCAGCCACTCTTAACTTAAATAATAGACCATTCACCCTCCCTGACACTGCTTTTATACCCGCTATCCTCTTGTGCTGCCCTCTAGCTCTTCTCTTCTTCTTCTTCCTCTTCTCCTCTCATCCCTCTCCAACATTTCTCTGCGACTCTTCGTCTTCTGCTTCTCCCTTGCAGTCTTGTTTCTCTATCTGTCTTTGTAATTTCTCCGTCTGTCCTATCCGCCTTAACACATGCTCTTCTCTCTCTCTCTCTCTCTCTCTCTCTTTAGGTCATCCATTACTACGGTCTATATCGAAGTTTTGCCCCCAAACAACCAGAGTCCTCCGCGTTTCCCCCGAAAACAATACAACCTGGAGATCAGCGAAGCTATGAGGACTGGAGCTACGCTGCTTAATCTGCAGGTACACACACACACACACACACACACACAATATAGAGCTTGACAGTGACGGCTGCACTTTTTGAACGGCTTCGTTTCCGGAAGTGAATTTCCCATTCATTCACTCCATTGACCTTTCAGAAAATCTTTACACAAAGAGTTTTAAGCGTGGAACCAAGCCAACCAGAGATGAATCCTGTCCATAAAACATTTGATTTGGAGCGAAAAAGTTGGAGAATGGAGAAAAAAAAGTCGAAGGTACAAGACCGTGTACTTATTCATTTAAAGGAACTATCCCACAAACCATTGCGAATGGTGACTCGTCGCCTCTGGAAATTCCCCAAAAAACGCTTAAACTAACCGTTGTCAAACTAAAATGAAGACACATTCAACAACTGCATGGCTTATTTCCTCGCCTCAAATGTTTTCAGAAGCACATTTCGGTGAACTATTTTCGTAACATAAGAGAAAGTTTCTAACAAAACCCTGTGTTGGTCCTGTTTGAAATCTGGGGAGCAGACCTAGGAGTAGCACGTACCCTCACTAGCCGATCACGGGTGCGGTGCATATTTCCATTGTAACAGTGAGCTTCGCCAATCAGAGATGTCGCTGTTATACGTAGGATTGTGGGTAGTGTAGTATTTCTCAATGACATCTCGAATAAAACATGTTTTTCTCAAAACAAGGCTGATATCATACAGACTTGTGGCTTCTACAGGAGCATATTCCATCGTTTCACAATCTCGTAGCTTGTGGTGAAGTCATTCAGCATGAAAAAGCACAACAAACAACTGATCGACCAATTAATCGACTAAGAGGGGGCAGCCCTACAGCGGTTACAGCTGACTCAACATCTGGATATATATAGATATGTATTTTTTTCAAATGAATTGAGCTACTCCGTAATCTTTCCACATTCTCTGAGGCAACTGCAACTCCAACCTGGTTGGAAATCACTGCTGTGTACAGCATATAAGGGTGGCATCTTCTGATGGAAATAAGAGTATATGTGTATGAATATGTCTGTCTGTCATTGTTTATTTCTCAAGGCAGTGGATCGGGAGAGGGACCCCATCACCTACAAAATCCAAAGCGGGGACGCCCATGGACATTTTGCTCTACAGCAGAAGTAAGCACACACACACACACACACACACACACACACAAACACACACGCACACACACACACACACACACACAAATCTTGTTTCATCTTGTTTGATCAAGACTTTGGAGCTTGTTGAAGTTAATATTTTCAGAAACTTTAAGTCTTATTTGAGTATATGCTTTTTTTAGAGTACTGTGGCATACTGTGCAACCATGGCAATATACAATTATGTAGTTACAGTGTGTGTGTGTGTGTGTGTGTGTGTGTGTGTGTGTGTGGTTGAAAGCATCAAAATTCGATCATTCAGGGCTCGGGCTCCGCCGAGGGCTTCACATAAACACAGCCATACACTCTCCCACATGCACACTCTCACCACGTACACACATAACTGACTCCGAGGGCTTTTGTTGTATTTATTCATTTATTACTCATTAAAAATGCATTTCTTATTTCTGGGGAGAGATCCTATCTACATTTCTAGAGGGAGGAGGCCAGAGAGGAAACAAAAGGAGAGTATGGGGAAAGTCTGCGAGAGATGTTCGAAGGAAAAGAGGGAGAGAAAGAGAATAAGAGATGAGAGAGCGAAGGGCAGGGAGGGACGGAGTAAAAGATGGACAAATGTTAGAAAGAGCCCGGAAGGAAACGATGAACAAGATTGATGGACAAATGAGGATTTAGGATGAAAAGGACTAAGTGAAGGGGTCCCCCCCGCACAGTAATTCATAACAGCAAAGATTAAAATGAAATGAAGAGCTTTAATTTCTGCTTTCTGGGAGTATCTGACGGGTTCTGTCGGACATTGTGAAATCTTCCAATATGTGCCAAATTTGATCTGTGCCTCAGCTGTGCTTTGTGCATTATGGAACCACGAGGACAAGCCAAGTTGGGGTTTTTTCCACCGCACAAGTGCAACATGCCGTGCAGCTCACATTGGCACAGAATGGAGTGATTTTTCATTGCCTTTGTGCAAAAATTTGGCTCGGTTAAATATTCAAGAAGCGCATCGGGAGAGCACCCGACGAGTCCGGTATTGGCCCATTTCGCCATGTGGCTGCCATTAACGGAACACACACAGTAATGGCCAAAAGATTCAGACGCAGAAGTAAAAAAAAAAGGGCCAGCATCAGTGCAGGATGCAAATGATGAGCTTTGAGGAGGTTTATCACCATTCGTTTATGAATAAATTTGAATTATCCTGGGTTCATCCTGAACAATGGGATTTACTGTAGGGCCTCCACACATGTCGGAGCAGATGTTTGCTTTTGAGAGCAGCAGGCGTGTGAAGAAAATGTGTCAGTGTGTGGTGTAAATGACAAAATAAGACTTGGTGTGTG
>CAKAOH010021145.1:0-17686 GCA_916701665.1 Sebastiscus tertius | reverse complement strand
AGAGAGAGGGAGAGAGAGGGAGAGGGAGAGAGAGAGACAGAGAGGGAGAGAGAGAGAGAGAGAAAGAGAGACAGAGAGGGAGAGAGAGAGAGAGAGATAGAGGGGGAGAGAGAGAGAGGCTGGAGGAGAGAGAGAGAGAGAGGGAGAGAGAGAAAGAGAGAGAGAGAGGGAGAAAGACAGAGAGAGAGACAGAGAGAGTTCTGAAGTTCTGAAGAAGTTAGCAGCATCGTGATGAGCTCCTGAATTTATTCCACTTTTGTTTTAAAATGAGATAAACTTTTACTTTTTTTGCAAAAATCAGAAGAGGAAACAACGGTTTAGAGGAATTACCTCCCTGGAAGAAAAAAAAAAAAAAAAAAAAGGATCGGCAAGCGAGAAACTTGGAGAAGTACTGCTCAGCTGAAAAGCCCAACAGGAAAAACCCAACACACTGCCAAACTGACCGCTGTCAGTCAGCAAGCAGGACAGTGAAGACAACCAAACTAGGATGAGGAATACAGCCAAAGACGTGAGTAAGAAAAATAGAGAAACAATATAATTGAAATAAGGATTTATCAAAGAAATAACTATAACTGCTAAATATTAGCAAGTTAAAGCTAACAGCTAAATAACAAAATCTAAAAACAAACTTAAACCATAACAACGGTTGCCAAGGAACAGTAACAACAACAACAATGCAGCAGCAGCAGCAGGGTTCCATGGACTCAACCACAGCCTGGACGGAGGCGATTCCTCTTATCTACCCACAAGAAGTTAAAAATGACAGTGCCAGGAAGGCATACAAACAGAAACTGTTGAAGGAAAGACCAGAGACACTCTTCTCTGATCTATACAAGAGTGGAGGGGTCAGCAATCTGATCTTCCTCACAGACCAGCCAATAGCATGGGACTCTGCCATAAGTACCCACTACACCTCTGTGAAGAAAGAGGGGATCTGCAATGGCTGGCAACTAAAAATCAAAGAAGAAGAAGACCCAGACACTGGCATGACAACAGTCAACATATACAAGAACGGGACTGTGTTAGTGCAGGGGAACCTCCAACAGTTTGAGCTGGACTTTCTCCTCATAAAGAAAAGGGCCCAACAGGAGAAGTCTGCCCCCACTGACACCCACACCCTGCCAGACACCAGCCCAGCTCCCAGCTGCCCCACTACTGACTAGCCCTCTGAAGAGAACAAGCCCGCCAGCGCATAACAGGCCCAGGACCTCCAGCTGAACCACACCATCACTGACATGAAGGTGAAATTCACAGAGTTGGAGAGAGAGCTTGTACAATTGAGAGAGCTGATCAGCCAACAGCCAACCCAGGACACCACAGCACAGCAAGACTCCTCTACCATCAGCACAGAGCTGACCAAGCTGAGGCAGGACAGAGACAGCTACAGGAGAGAGCTGACCACCCTGAGGACTGAGGTCAGAGAGCTGCAGCAAGACAGAGAGAGCCACAATGCACAGCTGACAGCTCTATCAGAGGAGGTGAAGGAGCTGAGAGGAGAAAGAGAGCTACAGGAGGGAACTGACTGCTCTGTCGGAGGAACTTACACAGGCCCTGAAAGAGCAGCTGGATTCATACCCAGGCCACAACCAGAACTATGTGAGCCCCACTGAAAGTAACCAGAACCCACTAACTCAACAGCCTCCCTCTACCCCTAGCTTCAACTCAAGCCAACAGACGAACACCATACCCAGATCTCCCCCCAGCCCACAGATCAACACCACCTCAAACCCCTCCAGAACAGCACAGCTGAGAGAGAAGCCAGACATCGTCATCCTTATTGATTCCAACGGCAAATTCATAAATGAAAAGAAATTTTTCCCAAACCATACAGTGGATAAAATCTGGTGCCCAAACACCCAACATGCCATGGACCTGCTGTCAGAGGAGCAGCTGGGATCCCTAAGCCACATCATCATCCACACTGGCTCCAACCACCTAAAAACAAGTGACCCCAACTCCTACCATTACAAAGCTCTCCATTGCCAAGAGGAGAACATAGAGAGGAGTCCCCTCAGCCAGCTGGTCCTGAGGCTCACCTCCTCAAACAGCACCAGGCCTGAGGACAGCCCACACACTATCTGGACCAACCAAATTAGAGCTAAAGAAAAAGAAAATTACATCAACTATTGGACATCTACTACACAAAGTCAACACAAACTTCAATGCTATTTGGCTCTAAACAGACAGTACACAGTGGCAGACTATCTGACCAGAAACAGAGAAAGACATTGACTATGTACAGACTCAGTGATCACAGCCTGGCCATAGAGACCGGCCGACACAGGCAGACCTGGCTGCCTCGAGGAGACAGGCTGTGTCAGCTCTGTCCACAGAGACAGGTGGAGACAGAGCAACATTTCCTGCTACAATGTAGCACATACCACGAAATTAGGAAAAAATTCTTTACAAAAATGAAATGTAAACTCCAACAATTCGATTCCCTCTCTGACCAAACTAAAATACATCTACTTGGAGAAAATAGAGTCATGGCCAAAGAAGCTGCAGGATATGTCAGTGCATGTCACAGCCTGAGAGACAACCACAACCACAACACATAATAGATCTGCCTTTTATTTACTCCTCTACTTCATGGTTTGTTTGTTTTTATTTGGGTATTTTTTATATATACATTTGATATTGCAATATATTGTTATTAATTGTTTTTATCTGTTTGTTTTACTGACACAACAAACTTGAATTATTTCTGTATTGTTTTCTACCATTTCCATGTTCTTTTTAAATATCTATAGATTGTAATTTGCTTAATGAATTGTATATATGTGTATATATATGTTTTTGTTTTTATTTTGTTCTTTTTTATTATTATTATTATTGAATTAACGCTTTGGCAATATTGTTCACCTGACAGTCATGCCAATAAAGCAAAATTGAATTGAATTGAATTGAGAGACAGAGAGAGATAGATGGTGTGTGTGTAAGAGAGAGAGAGAGGGAGAGAGAGAGAGAGAAATGGTGTGTGTGTCTGTGTGAGATAGAGAGAGAGAGAGAGAGAGAGAGAGAGAGAGAGAGATGGTGTGTGCTACAGCTGCTGCAGGTTTTGCTCTTTTTAATGGATTCATAACGAACTCATTCATAAAATTCACTTCTGTGTTGTAATGTTCTGGTGCTGGTTCTGGTGCTGGTTCTGGTGCTGGTTCTGGTGCTGCAGCGCCTGTTGGTGTGGTCATGTCATGTCATTTCCAGTTGGACTGAACATTTCGATCCACTTTGAGCCACTGAAATCAAGATATAATTAGAATATGAACATAACCAGCAAAAATGAATTACATACATTTTGATGTATTAATATTATTTTAAAATGTATAGTTGTGAATGTGCAGGTCCCCTAACATCTGTCAGGAGGCGCTGCAGCATCCTCCGCTATCCTCCCTCCCACAGGCTTGTTTAATAGTGACCCATGAGGTGCTTGCTATCATTGTGTCTGTCAGTTGTTGTTCAGTGCTACATCCAGACAGAGAGGGACACTGTCTTTAATTAGGCTGACATCATGTTTTCATGTTGCTAGCTGCTTCTTCTTATCTCCTGTTTTAGAGTTAGTCATTACACACTTGGCCGAAGCAGTCCACTTTACAGGCTCCTGAATCTTAAGAAAGAATTGTCGACTCCTTCCACTCAATCATTGCATCACATTTGGTGTTGCTAATGGTGTAGTGGCAGAAATGCTCACACTTGTCTGTTTGAAAGGCTGTGGTAGAACGTGGGCCTAATGACCAAACGTTATGTGGGAGTGTTAACTCCGAGCCAGAGCTGGTTCATAGTAACGTTGCTCACACAGATGCATTGTGTAATTGATCTCACTGCATAGCTGTTGACGAGAGACAGACCCTGAAAAGAGGACGGAGCAGCCCAGGGGACCGGAGCAGGCTTTGAAGTGAAGCTAATGGTGGAGGAAGAAATCAACCTACATACTGTACAGTACAGCTGAGCACGGAGCACGTGGGACTGCTATTCATGGCATGCTGCTGTGTGTGGGCTTGCGCTCTGCATCTGGTGTTCTGACTGTATCACATGAACACAACGATGTTCAGATCCATATGTGTGTTTCACATGCACTCATTTACTAGTCATTGGATCAGTGGACGGGCAGCAGAACGCAGGCTGTTTTTGCTCACTACTTTCAAGTATTATGGGATGATTTGAGTTCTCACTGCTAACACTACACAATAGCAAGAGGAGACTTTACTTAACACTGAATGATTTTGGACACAGTCACAGGCAGACTCTCCACAAAATACCATCAGTTCTCAGATAGTAGTCAGGGCCTTTAGCTACCTAAATATAGGGACATGTAAGAACTCATTTAGGCAGACCTTGATTTAATTCCCCTGTATCTAGGTTAATCCTGGTAGCCGATGGCTGCAGAGTTTGGGTTAATGCAAACTCAAAACTTTCCTCCTGTTGTCATGATAAATTCAGTATAACACAAAGTGATGTAGGGTGGCACGGTGGTGTCGCCTCTCAGCAAGAGGGTCCTAGGTTCACATCTGTCTTGGGGCCCTTCTGTGTGGAGTTAGCATTGTCCTCCCCGTGTTAGCGTGGGTTGTCTCCGGGTGCTCAGGTTTCCTCCCACAGTCCAAAGACATGCAGGTTAGGTTCATTGTTGACTCTAAATGTCCCGTAGGTGTGAATGTGAGAGTGAATGGTTGTCTGTCTCTATGTGTCAGCCCTATGATAGTCTGGAGACCTGTCCAGGGTGAACCCCACATTCACCCAATGTCAGCTGGGATCGGCTCCAGCCCCCCCGCGACCCCAAATAGGATAAGAGGTTACAGATAATGGATGAATGAAGTGATATAAATATGTCCACGGCACTAATTCTGACACAGTATAATTTCTCGCCACTCTTTTTGGGGGATTGTCAAGCTCCCACTAATGACTCAACACTGACTGCGCAGATCTTTCATAATAAAGGTCTGTTTTCAACAGGTGTAATCCCTCCCTTTCCAGAGACGCTTTTAATGTTAAAACTCTGCAGGAAGAGTTTCATTGATGGTAGAGTATAAATGAGGAGTGAACAAAAGCAGGTTTTTGCAGGTGTCAGTGTAATGAAGTGCCTTTGGGATGCACAGAGACGGTCATCTCAATCATTCTGTATAAAGGCTCCTTCTAACTCTCCATATCTGATGATCAAAGATTAAATTGACCTTGAAAAGGTTCATTTGGTTCTGGAGATTTGAACAACAGCATCAGTAATTTCATCAGTACCCTAAAAGAAGAAATGTTTATGTTCAAGTGACAGCGTCCTCTAGTTTTTATAGTAATTATGACGGTAGCAAAGGATAAAGTCAGGTGACGCTACGCAGGGAGGTTGGGCTGGATGGATGGTTCAACAAAACATCAGGACTTTAAACAGCTACCACCACAATTGTTCCCTAACCATAAACACTTATTGTCTTATTATAACCTTGAAGGTTCATAATGTTTATAAAAAGTCAAAGTTTGTCATATTTGCTCAAACTGTCACTATATCCTGACAATAGTACATGAGACAGATAATCTGTCTCCTTTTAGTGCTCCTAATGACATCTGTAAGATTCACCCACGCCTGAATGAAAACAACCAATCAGAGCTGGAGGAGTCTCTAACGCAGCGTCAGTTACTGCTCACATCAAGCACACATCATGTGTCCTTGAGCAAGACACTTAACTCCAAATTGTGTGAATGAGTATTTAGATCAGATCCTGATGGGCAGAGTTGGCACCTTAGCAGCCTCTGCCATCAGTGTATGAATGTGTGTGCTGACATGTAGTGTTGAGAGCTTTGAGTGGTCGGAAGACTAGAAAAGCGCTATATAAATGCAAGTCCATTTACCATTTACAGAATAATAAAGGAATATCTTATCTTACAGCAGTAGCCTGTGAGAAACGTGAGAATGTTGCAGTTGGAATGTAGCACAACATGGAAGTGAAAGCAGTGCTCTGTTTATTATACCCCCGCGTCAACGTAGACGGGGGTATATAGCGCTCCACGTGTCCGTCCGTCCTTCCGTCCGTCTGTTCACGTGTCACACTTTCATTTCCGGAGCAGAACTCTGAAACTATTTCACTTAGGAATTTTAAATTGGTATGAGTGTTGACAGTGTGGTCTAGTTGTGCCTTTAGTGGGTTAGAAATCCAGGGTGCCCAACATTTCAAAAATGTTGGGCACCCTTGACTTGAGGAAGGTGAGCTAATAACAAGCTACATTGTGCTCAATAGACTAATTCCATTAATTCCTAAGGGAAAAACCTTTGGCCCTACTTTAGCAGTGAGCTGGGGGATGTGAGCCATGCTCACTTTTGCCTTGTTTAAAAATGAAAGTACAATTAAAAATATTGTGTCCTTAAAATCTACGAATAATCTAAAAAAAAACGTTTTGTCACATTTGCTCAACGTTACTGACTGCAGCTTTACCTTTTCACTACTAGTTGCTGATTACCTATAACTACTAATGACCTATTACATGCTAAATGTGTGGCCCACTATCGTTGTTCCTGCAGGTGGGATTCTGTGTCAAAATCAGACTTACTTCTGTGTGGATTATGAGGAATTATGATGAAATACAGTATGCATTTTTAAAAGGTGTTACTTCTACTAAGTGTGGTATGGTGCTCAAGCATCTCCGAACCTGGCACTCCATCTTCACTGGCACATTAGGCCAGCTTACTGCCTGCGGACAGTATATAGGGCCGTGCACGTTGTGCATTTGGAGAAATTGATTGTTTTGGCTCGTTTTGTGGTGATAAAGTGAAATGTGAGTGAAAACGAAAGCTGAGGTAGAATTCAGAGCTTCACTCCCAAAGCTGAGTTGTACCTCGGTTTCTATCTATTTTAGTAAATCATATCTGATGCCAATCTTGAAAAGAACACATGCACAGAGCAAGAGGAACCAAAGACATGTTGTCTGTTTCTGTACTTCAACTTTTCCCGCTTTCAGCGAGCTGACATAAAAGGGACTCAAATATTCTATACATCATATTCATTTGTGTCAAGGATGTTGATGGCATCTTCCTTCTCCATTTTCCTTGATAGTTCTTTTTCTCAGTGACGTCATTTTAACATAGTGATTGGTGTGGGGGGAGAGGGGGGAGGGCTGTATTTACCTCAACAGCAGGGAGAAGCAGGATTTTATTCTGAAGAGACCTATACTAGAGACGGGTTGTTCCCAGGGTAACGTCCATCTGTAGTCTTCATAACTTCATGATGTAAATTTCCACAGACAAGAATTCCATCAGTACAACAGTTATGTCATATTAAAAACTTATCATTCATTAATAATTTCCAGTGGCTTCTACTCTATTTTATTTTTGGAATTTGCTGTTAAGCTACTGTTGCGTTTCCATGTGCACGAGTATCCTACTGGTTTTGTGTTGTGGTAGCACAGTGGCAACAGAAACAGGTGGCTGAGATCCAATATCCTCAACATGATCAAAACCAGCACATGCAAATCCATCTATACATACACATATTCAACAAGGCAGAGTGCTGAATATGCAACATATTCTCACTCCCAACTTGTCAAATAAAAAAAATAAAACAACTATGCTCTTCACGTAACTGGTGCTAGTAAAGTCCTGAAGTTGTATAACAAAACTATGGTCAAATAAGTCAGTGCTGACTTGGTTTCACAGGGACACGGACAGCATCCATCCCAACCTCCCAACCACCCGACGCAGACTTCCTCACTATTTAATCTATGTCAGTTGCTGTGGCCGTTTACCAATGACGCGGATGGGTTCACATTGAAGATAGTTGAAAGCCCGGTGCATCTCATACAGACGCTAAAGGGTGCCTCAGTGCGTCGGTATCAGACGGCGAGGGGCGCTGACCAGGCGGCAGTACTGGGTGTGTTGGGAGTGAGACCAGCTTGGAACATGACAATATGGCTGCTATTTTACTGATGAAAGAAAACACACAATGTTAAATGTAAATGAGTTATTATAGTCCAGGTAATTCCAGCCTCTGTGTGGTGACCATCCTACAACTCAGCCATTATACCGGCTTTTATAAGAGTTTATGGTATCATCATCATCATCGTCATCCTCATCGTCATCCTCATCATTATCATTATCATCATCATCATCATCATCATAGAGAGTGCAACAGGGTTTAATGTGTGGTTAATGTTTTTTTTACGGGTCCGAAAGGGCAAGTGGGCCAGATATCTACTTGCCCAAAGTCAATTTATACTTACAAATAGTTTTATTTTCTTAGCGTTTATCAAATAACAACCAAGACTTCAGTTGGTGCTGCACATGTGCAACTGGCAACAGAGATGAGAAGGAAGTGAGACGGCTCACTCCTCAGCTAATTCCACCCTCAGCTACACAATGTGTTTACTTCTTTTTTACCACTTGCCTGATCACACCAGTGAGTTGATAGATTAACAAGCTCAACGTGGCATTTTACTTGCCCCGGGCAATCAGCCAGCCCTTATAGTTGAGCCCTGTTAGATTCAGCCTACATGTCTTTACTGTACGTACAGTATGTCATTAATGTACTCAGGACAGTGTGTTTACTGTATGTACAGTATGTAATGAATGTACTCAGGACAGTGTGTTTACTCCTTCAGGACCAGTGTGGGGGGGCTGCTGTTGTACCTGTGGCTGACGTTAGGTGTCCAACAGCGTCATTGGAGCATTTTCACTGACATATCACTGAGAGCGTTCCCAGGGATTAGTCCCTTTCCCCCTCATGCAGTCCTCTAGCCCTGTTGCTGGCTGCCAGCCTCCTGGACTGACCCAGATCAGCACAGTGTCTAATTCAGAAAATGAAGGATCAGAGAGGCAGAATGACAGTCTGCATGTTGATATGTGATTCAGGTCAGGATGCATACAGATTGTCACTAGTGAGGTAATTGTGTCCTACCTTCCATCAGGATGGTTTGATGTATAATGTGATGTTCACAACTCAGAATGTCATACAGTAGTATTAAGGATGTTTTAATAAAAGGCTTTTAAAGGAATAGTTTAATAAAGTCCGAAGTAAATGGACGAGAATCCCTAGTCCACTGTCTCAGTTTGCTTAACACACATTCTATAGCGTGTGTGGATTTAGTATCCGTGACTGTGTTTACAGACATGAATAACCTGCTTATGAAAGGGTTATTGGAGTATCCCGTTTATAAGTGTATACGTGTATACTGTATATAATTCCTGCTAAAGAAAATACAAGTAAAGTGAGGATGTGACCCGGAGCAGCCGGGGATAGAACCACCGACCTTCCGATTGGTGGACGACCTGCTCTACCCTCTGAGCCACAGGTGGTGCCAGGGGAATGAAGTCCGTAGACTGTCAGGATGGGGCGGGTCTTATAGACCAGAGAAACAGTGGCCAGCTGCCTCCAATCACTTGATCAGCACCTTCACCTCCAGCTCCAACCAGCCAGGGACCAGGACCACTGAAAGACACAACACAGCACCAAACAGCACAAATGCCCTGGAAGAGGCTCTGGTAGCCGTCACTGGGGGCAGAATGGATATGTGGCTCCCATCTACACAGCCCATCACTTGTGGGAGTCCTATAGGCCGTTGAAAGCGCTCTGCTATTTGGATCACTTCTTCCTGGCTTTGGACTTTTATGAAGTGACCCATAGCTTCGTCCTCCACACCGTGACTGAACTTATATACAATGACTTCTGTGAGACCCAGACTGGTTTGTAACCAAGCAATATTCCCCAGAACTGCCCAGTTTGTACAACACTACTGACTCTCATCAGTAACATTTCCTCAGGTCTCATGAACGGTTCCACTGTGTCACAGCCCGAGTCATGTCATATCAGTGAACTCTATCATGACAACATCACACAACATGTCATCACCCACAGCTCCCTTGTCCTACGTGGTGGCGGCGGTCAAAGTGGAGGATCTTTATATTTCCTGTCGCTCTCGTCTCCCATTACTGGCGATAAGGTGGAGAAGCCGACTCCACAACGCAGTGTTGGCATTTAATAGTGCAATTAATAAGCCTGATACATGTTAACTAGAGTTTTACAGGAATGTCAGATAATGGTTACAAAACCATCACGACGCCTGCACAAACAGAACACAGTATAATCAGTATTTATCATGTACGGAGAATATGAAGAACCCGATATCTCTGTGCTCACGTAAACACCATATCCCCAATATGATCATAACCTCATCATAAGCCTCATAACCGGATTAGCCAGGCCATGTAAAGACAGTCAGTGTCCTCAGGGCTCTAGACTGCGACCAAAATGATTGCATATGCGAGCTTTTTTTGGGAGTGTGCGAGTTAAATTTTTACCTAGTCGCATTTGTGCGAGTGCATGATCATTACTATGTTGGTAACACGGTAAGAGCGTTGGATATTGCAGATGAAAGCAGTCCTTTTTGTTCCTCACTGGTGCAGCCTTTCTCTCTCCTCCTGCACTCTCCTCTGTTCTGTGTAAACCTTCGCGCGTGCACATACGCCGTCCCTACCTAACACGCATCACACACTACAGGGCGCCAAAGGGGAACACTGTGCTGTGTGTTTATTGTAGGCAATGTGGTCCGTCCGTTGCAGGAAACTCTAAACTTGTTAGTGGCTCAACACAGTTTAAGAGTGAGGCTTCACTCTACGAGAGAGGTTTCTCATCACAAAAAAGGATTAAGTCAGATGCCAGGGCAAGTCTGCACACTGATACTGTGGAAGACCTCATCAGAATACGGTGACCTGACGTCCCGGTTTGTCCGGGACAGTCCCTGTTTCAAGCTGACGTGTCTCGAGTCCCGACACATATTTGTAAAACACTCAAATGTCCCGGTTTTCAACAGTCACTAACAAATTGTCCTGGTTTTCACCACAATTAAATTAATAATATCATACTTACATAGATGTTTATCATGTTCCACTCATTAATTCATTCGTGCGCATGAGATAAGAGAGGCAGCACAGCGCACCACTACAGTCTCTATAGAGAGTGATGCTGTCAAGCCACAATTACGCACGGACACAACAGATATCTGCTGGTTACATTTAGTGTAGTTTTGATCCACAGAACCCTCCGTGCTTATGTGCACATCAAACGCGTCGTTTTGATTCATTATTCTACACAGTTCCTTCTGAGCATCAACAGGCTTTTGGCTCCTCTTATAACTCCCTCAGGACTGGCCGTTCCGTCTTTCACCCGGATGGTGTCTCCATCCTGGACAAAATGTCCTCTGAGCTCCACCGTTATAATTATAACAGCCTGAGACGATACAAGTTGAAAAAAAAAGTAAATAGGCCCAGACAACAATACGTTTCCTCTGAGGGAAACTCTACAGGACTCCCAGACTGTCAGTGCTTCATGACGGGGATAGTCCTATGATTAAAGGGGGAGAAAGTAGTGAATGTAATAAGTCATGATTGTCACTCACAGCCTCTAATGCATCCACCTATAACAATACCTTCTTTCTGATCCCACTCCGTGCTCAAAAGCGCCACAGGTGTGCCAAGTTAGCCATTCTGATGAAAACGCCTATGGTGCGTGCATATTAACGCATGCCCGAGCGTGCGTGGACACGCATGCATGAACGTGCGCGTGCATGAACGTGCGGTACATTTAAGTGTCCCAGTTTGGGGGTTTAAAATATAGTCACCCTACATCAGAATCAGTGTTGAGGGGCCAGAGCTGATGGACTATGATGCCAGGCAGGATGTCTAGCTGTGGCTCTCCCAGGGAAAGAGGGTTAGGAGGCCCAACTTTAAGAGCCGGCCCCTCTGAATGGCAGGGTTTGAAGGAATGTTGTGTTAAGTTAATTTAATTGAACTTTTGTTAATTTAAGTTAAGTGCAAACAAACATTCTGTTGTCATGCTTTGCTTTTAACAAGATGGCTATATTGGATGTCATTTCCAGAAAATATCACAATATTAAACATGTGTTTTCTGTTTAAAAAGAACAAACGAAGGAAGAGAAGTAGTTCTGGCTCCATTCTGATCTGGAGCTCACAGCTAATAGCGTATGGTTATAGGTTATGGTTATGGTTATTGGCTATAGGTCGCCTACGTGGTTTGTTTACATGACGTAACAGAAGAGCATATGACAGATTCAGTGTGGACACGGTGGAGGAAGGTGATTTTTGGGCCCCTGTCAGCTTCTGGGCCTCGGTGCACCACACCGGTTGCACCGCCAATATTTACACCACTGCTGGTGAGTAACAGTCAATGGAAACATCTGGTTTTACCAGAGGTGAGTCTGACTCAAGTTCAAGTCATGTGATTCGAGTCCTGATTTTGACTGTTGGCTTAACTTGACTTTTAGCCTCTTGGGGGCAGCAGAAACACGTTGTGAACACAACATGGACATATGATGACTTGTGAGCAAACACTTACACATCCCAACAGTTACAGAGAAACATTATCATTGTTATAAATGCTCCACCATGTCCACCAGCTGTCTGTCTCTAACCATGTCCACCAGCTGTCTGTCTCTAACCATATCCGCCAGCTGTCTGTCTCTAACCATGTCCACCAGCTGTCTGTCTCTAACCATGTCCGCCAGCTGTCTGTGTCTAACCATGTCCACCAGCTGTCTGTGTCTAACCATGTCCACCAGCTGTCTGTGTCTAACCATGTCCGCCAGCTGTTTGTCTCTAACCATGTCCACCAGCTGTCTGTCTCTAACCATGTCCACCAGCTGTCTGTCTCTAACCATGTCCACCAGCTGTCTGTGTCTAACCATGTCCACCAGCTGTCTGTGTCTAACCATGTCCACCAGCTGTCTGTGTCTAACCATGTCCACCAGCTGTCTGTGTCTAACCATGTCCGTCTGTATTGAAGAAAGAAGACTTACAGATTTACTTACAGATTACTCTTTGTCAATGGAAGTCTATGGGAAAAACTTTTTTTGGGCCCAATGGCATCTTGTGATGGACACAGAAGTTTTAATTCCACCATTTGGCCACTACGGAAATTTGCCTCAAAGCCTGGCGCTCTTCCTGGGGAGGCTTGGTTTGGTGCGGCCCAGCATCTTCCAGGAGTGGTGATCCTTTGAAGACTGGCGCTGTAGACAGTTCTGTGAATCTAAATATGATAGCTGTTGTTTGTTCTCTTATGAAACGTACATAAAAAGTACAAAGTCAAATAAAAGCTTGGTTGTGAAGAACGTTTTCTTGCCAGCAGGATACATCAGAGCCATCACTTCAGCTTTTACATCTTAGCACAAGAACACTGTGATCTTTCTTCTTTTTCAGTTTGTGTCTTACTGTATGTCTACTCGTTGCATTTTTCTTCTCCTGGTTAAAAATAGTCTTGTAATGTCTGTAGGGGCCCAGCTCTCAGGGTGACAAGGGAGGTAAACTGATGTCAGAAGGACACAGAGCACTAATGCAGCCCAATGCATTAAACATGGCCCAGCGGGCTTCCATTAGAGGCACACAAACGGCACCGCCAGGGCCAGGATGTAGTCCTTCTTCTTCAGCAGTTCCTGTCTGGTGCAGCCTCTGTACAGCTGCTGATGGTGGGTGGGGGGGTGGCACAGTCACAGGTACACAGCAAGGTGACATTGTGGACCCTGACTGCAGCTGTAAAGACAAAATATAACCTCAAACTTTTTTTTCTCCTCTTGATGTTGATCTTGTGATGTGTAGTCTTTTTGGGAGCTCTCAGATGACATGAAGCAGGCGATAGCTGCCATGTTGTGAAGTTCTCAAAACTACACTCTGCATTGATGTCACCTGGAAGAGAAATAATCACTGGAGGTCAGCAGAAACAGGATTTCCAGGGGGTTCCTGTTTTCTCTGTAAAGCTGCATTAATCACTTGTTTTGCCACTTGGGGGCAGAACTCCACACAATTTGATATATGATGGCCCTAAAACGTTGATATGACTAATGTGTTACCTGTTTACACATCCAGCAGACTCAGAGCAACTTTAGTCCAACATTCACTCTCCTTTTAGCTCTGGTTTTAGTCTCCACCAACTCCTGAGGGAAATATCTTCCTCCACTACAGGATATTCACCAGCTGGTCACCCAACTGTCTGTTTGGTGTTGGGCAGTTAGTGTAAAGTGTTATCAGAACTTTTTCACTGAAAACAGCTGCAAGCTGGTGAGGATAGTGAGACATCACTAAAACTTGTGAGTGGTAAAACAAGACAATGAGCGAAAAGAGGCTAAAAAAGCTCAGTACAACAGGGGAACTTAATTATTATTATGATAATTGACCCTTCCTAAGTCCCGCCCCTTTTCACTGTTGTGTTGCCAACTGTTGTGAAAACGGAAGTTTATTTTGAAAGGACACTATGCATATAATGAGCGTACATTGACACGCTGTCCTGAGGGGTACCCGTTGGGTCGGTCTCTGGTGTCGAGGGGCGCTGACCAAGCGGCGGTATTTGACGAGCTGGGATTGAGAATGTGTTGTGGACAAGGACAGACAGGTTTAAGATGACATGAAATATCCCAGATAGCAACTCACTCTGCACCAGATCCGATCTGGAGGTAGTATAGGCTCCAAAACGGATCCACAAAACGGGTCCGGTTCGGAGTCCACTTGCACGGCGGGATGGATCCGGAACAGAAATGGATCACGGATCCAGACCAGATATGGATCACGGATCCAGACCAGATATGGATCACGGATCCAGACCAGATCTGGCCCAGATCTGCCCGTATCCACTCATGAAACAGCTCACCCAGCCCGGATCCGGAGCCGTCGGCTTCTGTGGCTAGTTTTAATTTGCCGCATACACCGGAACGGCAAACCCGTAAATCCACCCAACTCTACAGCCTAGCAACAGTAACTAAGGGGGACAGGACATAGGATTGGTCAATTGTGTTCGTCACTGCAAGCAACTTATATTGCACATATTATTGGAACCGTTGTTTATACAAAGATATTGATTAATGTAGCTTTACATTATTTTCATATTACTAAGAACAATGCATTAAGATTCAGAGCAACCAGAGAGCTTAAAGCTCCTTGGTAGCAATGTTTCTTTATTTATAGAGCTGGTCAGATAAGCTGGTCAGCTGGTCAGTGTTTAGATTACTCAACTGATAACCATACTATTACCTATTTGTATTGTTAATTTATTTATTATTTATTATCCATCAAAGAAGACTTTCTAATGCAGATTTACAATGATGGACAAAGACTACTAGCACACAGCAAGTACGGCATGGTGAAAGTGCAAATTTCTTAATATGTAATTAACTTACAATTTTGACATAGTAACTCATAATTTTGATCAAAATGACTGAGTATCTCATACTTTTTACTTTGAACTGAAAAAATGTCCTCACTATTTCCTAGTTTTCAACTATCTCATCATTTTGATGTAGTACCTTATCAGTTTGACTCAGTTTGACTGGTAATTTTGGTAATTCATCCCATTATTGTGGCTCAGAGATTCTAAATTTGAGTTGATTTCTCATAATTTGGACATTCTATGAGTGTTTTTGTTTTCCTGGCAGAAATGGGTTTCCATATAGTTGTGCTTTTAACAAAGATGCTCCTCATGTTGTCAGTAATGTCCTCTTCAGACTGGCTTGATCTCCTGTTGCGTTCCATTATACTGTATTAGCTTCATCCTGTGTGTGTTTTATTGCTGTGTTACATCATGTTATCAGCTTCTCAGCTCTTTGTGGAACAAAAGAGGAACACAAACATCCAGCATGATTTTAGAGGCAGATTAACACATCAGATTGTGGTATTTTACAACTGACTGCAATTAAATTAGTCCTCACTGATTAAATCTGACTGCACTGAAGTCATCCCAAAGAGAAAGAAAGCAACCTAATTAATAACTGTGTCATATATCCCGTGGCCATGTTGATTACGAGTTACTTAAGTGCTCCTGAAGACATGCAGTGTGTTTCATTAATGACAGTCTCTGTTAATGTGCTTTAAACAGGTCTTTGAATCGATTATGAATCATGAGAAATGATGACGATGGAACGATGGAAAATCAGCTCAGCATTTCCAGGCCTCTTTCTGTATGAAATATTTATATTTTTTATTTGTACCAATGTGACAGATCAGCACTTTCAGTCCTGTTCATATACTCCTCCAATTTATTACTTTTATTTGCTTGAAAATGAATCCTGAATTCAACCCAATTTGAACAGAAATGCCATCAGGGATAGATGGAAGCAGCGGGAAAATACAAATCACTGCCTGTTGCTGTTGGTGTTCCCATCGGACGGTTTTTCGGGCTGTGCTGCTCTTTTTGTCTTATGAACATAGAGTGCTGCAGGAATTAGTCCTAAAACCTGAAATGAGTGAGCATTTTAGTACTTCCTGTTCCCTCGTCTAGTAGTCAATGGGTTTTTAGTTCGATGTCTGAAACAAGGTCTGTGGTTAACACAAGCTGAAGAGATTTTAACATTTTGTTCTACGATATAAAATACATCAGTAAATATCCCACTGGTGAATTTTGATGCTTTTATATGTCTTAAAACGGGCGGTTGCTAACAAGTGGCTAAATGCACCCAATTGGACTGTTATCAGGCCATTAAATAGGCATTATCAGTCGCTATCGGCACCATAGATGTGGGTCATTAAGGGCTTAATACGTTGAAACACATTCTAACATGTTGAAAACTGAATGAAACGTTACGTTTTGAACACGTAGCTTAAAATAAGTACGAACACAAAGACAACTACACGGTCTTGGTTTCACATGGGACGTGAACTCTGATCTCCTGGGTGTAAACCCTGTGTTTGGTCTCCCATCCATGTCCCCGATCTCCACCCTTTATGGAGTTTCATACTGTCTATATTACAGCGCCTGACTTCTGCTTCTGCTCCTGTCATAACTATTATGGTCGCTAGAGGTCGCTGTCGTGTTCTTTTATACCTTCTTTCGGTGATCTACTATGTGAGTAGATAATAAGACCTACTAGTGGGTGTAGTAGGCCCCGCCGCTAAATGAGACTACAAAACATCATCACACCGACTCGTCCTCCTTTACAGCCTTGTTGTGGATACTCGCGCTCATGCGACCGTGGTGTAGTTCATTTATAGCCTACGTTAGCTTTTTACTTTTAACATGTGTTTGCCACAGAGCTTATTTTCTGCAATAATCCAAAACCCAATGGAAAAATCCCATTGTTTTTTGTTTTTTTTTTCGAGGGAACCCGTGCGATGCTAACTTCTGCATTGGCCTACAAAAATACTTCATCCTATGAGCACTCTCTAGATAAGCACTTATGAGGCTATCGCTGCTGCAGAAGCTCTAGTGGTCATCGCTGTTGAGCAGAAGAAATGTTACAGTCCCTGTGCTTGATTACAGGCTTTCACTGATTTATCTCTTGAACAGCATGGACTATATAAGTGTGTGTTACCTCATTACCAATTAAATCTGCCTGCTACCAGCTACTGGCACACGCTATCACATTAAGTGCCCAAAACACATTAAGAGACACCAAAATAAGTTCATAAAAACAGATCTATTTATAACTCTTCCCTACAGTTCCTATGACTTCCTCATTGCCATCCATCTGTTGTCGTCCTGTTCTCATATGCAGAAGCACACTGATACATGGTGGATAGTTATACTCCACAATAATCAAAGCTACATGCTTTTCATGCATTGCTTCTTTGAAACAAAAGCAATTTAACCAAAGAAACTGCTGTTTCAGTTGCAATAATGTTTTGATGATATTATGATACATTTTGTAGCTGTTGTAGATTTAAGTATATATTTCATGAAACATTAGTATGTCATGCCTGTCTGTTAAAACATGTGGGGTATGA